>JAHWFP010146201.1:142760-156574 GCA_023313725.1 Lithobius niger
CCCCAAAAAATGCATTTTACATCGTAAGTTTTCTGCTAGAAATTGACTAAAAGCGGCATGCATTTAATGAAATCAATGTTTCACCCACGTGAATCGTGGTTTTTCTGCACCAAAATTAACTAAAAGCTTCAGACAAAAGCAAACTAAATGAACTAGTAAACTAAATTCCTAAACAAATGAGAATACAGGTGAAACCAAACAATTATTGCGAAGGTTGGGTGGGTAGCAAAAGATGGGAGCTCTCTGAATGGGCATTTAATTTTAGACACTGTATTTTAGTGTCTTAGTCACAATAAATACACAAAATCGATAATTACAAGGTGGAAAACCCACGCCACCAAGTCTCCATGCGGACATATTTAAGTGTGATGGCCTGGTCACTAGTTAGATTCTCACGGCATCACATTTCCAATATGTCCGCATGCAGGCTTGGTGGCTTGGGTTTCCCACCTTGCATATTTAGATTTTGTGTATTTATTGTGACCAAGACACTAAAATACTATGTCGAAAAATAAATGCTGCTCTTTTGCGATTTTTTTTGCCCAGTCAAAGGGCTCCCATCTTTTGCTGGAGAATAAACGCATTGTGTTTATGCTTGACCCAGATCACGTACGGTACGTGAATGATCGCATAAACGCCGAATTTTTTCGCGATGGAGTAAGGCCTAAACACCCTCCGTGGACAGACGTAAGATTCGAATTATAACTTTGTTACGGCCCACCGCCTTTTTTTTTTCTTTATCTATTTAATTTTAACAGCTCTTGGGCGTTTAATAGACCATTTACGGTACGAGGGATGTAAGACGAAATTTGTTTCTACAAAAATCCACTTGTAAAAATATGGATAGGATGTTAAATGTGGGCTGGTCGCGTATTGTAGGGAAGCCCTAGCGTCAGCGAGGCAGTCTCACTCCAGCGTATCAGAAAGTTTTGTTGACTTCAGCCTGCTTATTAACCATAAAATCACAGAAGCCTAAATGGTGGGCCGGTATTCCTAACGCGTACTCAGTCTCCAACGTAGACTTGAAATGACGTCGTACGGCAAAAAATCAACCCTAAATGAAACTCCATGCAGCAACAAGTGTGTCTTCTTCACCAACTCATATACCAACTCAGCCGCGCGGTTGTTGCATGGAATGCGCATGGGTGAATTTCTGACGAGTTCAGTTCATTTGAGTTGGAAAATTGGTTGAAAGTTGAGCTGTGAGTGCTACCGTATCTGAAAAATGATCTTAACATTTGATCAATAACAGAGATGCTGCCGATATGAAAAAAAAAGAGAAATATGTGAAAATTTGCAGTGGTGGCAAAAAGAAGTGTGAAAAGCGTGGAAAAATGTGAAAAATAAAGAGTGTTGGTTGGTGTGGAGAACAGGCAAAACGCACAAACGAAGCAAAAGCAATCAAATTATCCGCCTGGAATTTTGGGCCCGGAATTACGTAGGCGTGTCTGTGATTAGAACACGGGAAAAAAAACAATTGGTTGGTTTACGGGCGGAGTCGCTTTGAAATTATCGTTTGCTCTCTTGAAATTGTAAATCACAATGGTTAACCTACTAAAAAAAAAGAAACAATTTTATTAAAGAATTGTGGAACTGGTGTGATATATAAAAACGAAGAAACAGTGATGCAAAACTGAAAAGTATAGGTATGTGAAAAATGTGGAAAAAAAATGAAAAGTGGGAATGTGAAAAAAACATGACACTGCCGGCAGCACCTCTGCAATCAATACCCATCGTTCCTAAACAGACACTTAAAAGGAAGGCCAACGTAATCTTCATTTGTTGGGGGGGGGGGGAGATATCGTCATTCTCTTTTTCTCTGGGATGGATGCTAGTGGGTCCAGGTCTCTTCCTTCTAACCATTGTTATATTCTGGATTAGTATTATTATATTCTACAATAATATCTCTTTTTAACCCCGTTTTTTAAAGTAAAAAAAACAGAACGAATTTGTGATTTTATCAATTTTGGTACAATTTCTCGCCACTGCATGTCTTTGTTAGCAAAGGGTGCTGACATTAATTACGGCGTAAGTTACTGGAGCATTTTTTCAGCCCTTATATTTTCTGCCTTTTTTTTTAATAAGATGTTTGTTCTTTTCAGGGAAGAAAATTAAAACGTATGCATGGGCTACATGTTAAATCAGTTAACACAATTTGCTAACAACGGCATGTACCGTAAATCGCCATTAAACGCCTACGGACTGTTAAAAGTAATTCGATTCAGGAAAGGGGGGGGGGGGGGGCGCGCCCCATAACAAAGTTCTAATTTATTTTTCGAATCTCACTTCTGTCCAAGGAGGGTGTTGAGTCCTAACTCCATCGCGAAAAAAATCGGCGTGTATTATTATGCGACCATTAACGTAAGTGACCTGAGTTTGGTCTAGCGTTAATGCAAAGCCTTTATTATAATTTGCTCAGGAATATAAGTTTACTAGTCTTCTAGTCTACTAGTGTATTTAATTTGCTTTGTATATGAAACTTTCAGTTCATTTTGGTTCAGAAAAAAACACGCTTTAAGGGGATAAAACATAGATTTCCGTGTAAGTATGAAGCTGTAAGTCAATTTCTAGCAGAAAAATTGCATTAGGGTCAGAAATCACGAAATAACCTAGTTGCAGCCCCCCTGGGGGTAGGGGTGGCACGGTAATTGATAATATCGTGAATCGCGATAAAAAAATTCGTTGATTAACGTATCGCTTTTTTTCTGATTTGACGAATAATCGTGCAAACCCCGATGATTAAATTGTCATATCTCGGAAACCGAAATAGCTAGAAACAAGCGGTTTGCGGCGTTATGTTTGGAATTACAAGGGCTCTCCAACCAAGTGTGCAATACAGTTGTTAACCACTTTAGCTGATTGGCTTTAGTGTAATGTAAACAATATTTAAGCATTAAAATAGTAGCACAACTGTTGAATTGTTTCTACATGGTGACGAAGCAATGGACAATGGCAAGTGCATTTTCGTGTCTACTGGCCAAATGGTGAGTGCCACACAATTCTCATTCGTGAAGGTTGGCCAGGTTTTTTTTTTAATTAAAAAAATTAAATTGGTTATTCCAGTCGTAAAATGCTTTATATATGGGGGGGGGGGGGGGGGGGTGTTAATAGACGTTTTACGCTAGTGGCAAAGAATGGTAAAATGCTAAAATTGGTAAACCTCAAATTCTTTCTTTTTATTGTAAATCATATAGGTGCCCGTTTGTGTGTAATCCTTCATGGTGGTAATCCTCATGAACCCACCTTCAAACCGCAAACCACATTGAGACAGTCTACTTTTCAAGAACAACGCCAGCAGCGAGTTCAGCCAACAACCGCAAATCATCATCACCTACGTCATTCTCCCGCCTTCCCGACAGCCTTCGGGTGTCTTGTACTCAAAAAGCGATGACGTCAGAACGTAAACTGCGGGATAAAACGATGCTAAAGCCACAGTCTGGGCTGCTCAAGGTTATCCCTCCTTTTTTTTTTTTTAAGAAATCCATTCTTCCCCTCGTGGCCTTCTAACCTCAGACTAGACGGACTGTGTACACTCTTCCCTCTCCCTCCCCCCTCCCGAGGGGAACCCTACCCTAGCGCCAGCCCCCTACACACTCTTAATCCCTCCACATTCCCCTCAACCCACCTCCCCTTTGTACCTCAGTGCAGTCACCTGACCTTAATTTGGTCGAGTGCTTTTTATTGCTCACCTGTTTGGGTAAAAGTCGACAAGTCGGTGGATTTTGAAGAAAGAAGAGGAACCCCCTATTCTTGTGAATCTGGAAATGAATAAGAGAAAAAAATGGCATTACGGTTTCATTGAAAAAAAATTGTTTTAATGTACAAGTTTTAGGAGCATTAAGGCACAGTAATCCCATTACATAGAAGCTAGAGGCTGGTCTAAAGATGTTGAAACATTGATGAAGTAACACGCCCTATTTGAAAATAGTTGAAACATTAACTCGACGAAATATCGCATGGCTACGCATCGCTCAGCAGAAGGAAATTCATTTTGGTGTTACGCCGCCCGCGCACTGAGCGACTTGGCCGCGCGGCCAGGTCGCTGCAGCCAATGAGAATGCTTACCGTTTATGAAAAACCACGCACTAATAATTTTCATTGGCTGCAGCAACCTGACCGCGCGGCCAAGTCGCTCAGTGCGCGGACGGCCTTAACTATTTGAAACACTACTCGTGACGAAATAATATAAGACTGCAGCTCCGTTTAGCATATGAACACTGGTTTTGGTATTCAGTATTTGAAACATTAGGCGTACTCACGATAAAATACTGCAAAACACCCGAACGTTGATTTTGGTGTTATCTACTTGCAACACGACAAACTAATGTAACACTGTAGTGCTGCTTAGTAGATGAACATCGATTTCAGTAGTTGAAACACTACTCATGATAAAATAATGCAATACTGCAGTGCTGCTTAGTAGAAATGTTCATCTACTAAGCAGCACTGCAGACTTACATTATTTTATCATGACTATAGTGTTTCAAATACTGGAATCAATGTTCACAGTATTTGAAACACTAATCATGATAAAATAATGCAAGACTGCATTGCTGCTTAGTAGACGAACATCGATTTCAGTATTTGAAACACAAATCAGGATAAAATAATGTAAGACTGCGGTGCTGCTTAATAGATGAACATCGATTTCAGTATTTGGAACACTACTCATAACAAAATAATGCAAGAATTGGAGCGCCGTTTAGTGTCAGTAATTCAAACACTACTCATCACAAACTAGTGCAAGAACTGCAGCGCTGTTTAGTATATGAACGTTGATTTTGGTGTTTGAAACACAAGACCTACGCATGAGAAAATAATGCAAAACTGCGACGCCTTTTAGTATATATGAGCACTGATTTTGGTATTAATTATACGAAGCATTACTAGTGACAAAATAATGCAAGACTGTAGCGTCGTTTAGCAGTTGAACTTTAATTGTAGTATCTGAAACACAATCACACTGTTCATTACAAAACTGCAGCACCACTTGATGCCTGAACACTGATGTTGGTCCTTACGTGGACGTCGCCAGAAACGGATAATGCAACAAGCTTTGCTTAGTCGATATGCTTTTCTATGTTGTAATTTTGTCGTTCGCATTGTTGCGACATGCTTTGGGATATTTTGAAACTACTAATTCTAGTGCCAAGGCTGATTGCAGATCCTGTTTTAAGTTCCCCAGATGGAATAGCCACGCTTGCGTGTCAGCCAGTTTGTTACCAGAGATGCTGGAAATAAAGATTTTTACATGGTAATGACGATGAATCGTTTTCCAAGAATCCACGACGGCAAGTCCACGAACTTTCGTGTTAACATCTTAGGGCGAGCTTACGCAACGACAATTTTCTCGCTCACTAGCTTTTACTTGGTTAATACTACATTTTCTGAATTCTTCTCGCCTTTACCGGTGATTGCGGCTTTAGAGTACGTAGTCACCATGGCAACAACGCGACGTAGATCTTCTCCTCGTGCCTCGCGACATGACGTACGACGCATGCAACATGACAGCATCGATTTATGACATAAAGAAAACAAATTTTAACGCAGTACAAGACGACGGACTGATTTCTGAATGCCGGCATTCGATGGTATGTCTTCGATTCGATAACCCAGAAATGGACGCCATGTTGGATTTTGAATTCCCGCTGCAAGTATATTCTACCGTCGTTTGATCACTGCTAGAAGCTGTTCTTTGAGCGAGAATTGCAAATTTTGGAAATAGCGTGAAATAACAACAATGTTGTAGCTATGTTTAAAATTATTTTTGCCACTCTGTCTTTATCCGTGTTGTTATTTATAATACATTTAATTTGTTATTTATTATTTTTAGTAGAAATGGGAAACTAATTGTAAATAAATAAAGGTTGACTAGCTAACAGCGTTCGGCGAGCGAGAATGTTTCGTTGCGTAAACGCTCCCTTACCACGGAAGTCGAACGTTTTACTAAACGCCCAAAGCAGAGCGATGTTTTGCGAATATGTGACAAACAGTACCTCGCCGCAACTTGTGAACTCAAGTGCACAAACTTCGGCCAAATACAAACCTAACGTCTAACTGAAACTGCGTATAAACTCAACTAATTACTTGATAACAATTTTTCAATAAATAATTAAGATAATCTACGTATCAGACTAGAAAATGTGAGGTTTTCGGTTAAGCTAGCGTTTCTGTACTGCGGTGAAAACCTGTTCCGAAGCGACAAGGTCCCTATTCTGTCGACACTGCACAAGATCGCGCACAAAAAAAATTCACGCACTTTCACGCATTTTTTTTTTTCGAAACCAACATAATTTTTCAAGGACCTTTCCAACACCAATACACATTCTTTTACGTATTTTACTAATCAACAAACTTGCCAACAATTTCAAAGAATTCAAGGCCTTGATTTTTCTTCTGAACAAATTCAAGCATTTTCAAGGATTTCAAGCAATTTGTGCGAACCCTGTGAAAAAAACTCGAGACCTTGAATTCGTTGAAATTGTTAGCTTCCTGGTTGAATTTGAGTTTTTTGTTGTGATTTAACAGAATGGCCTAGCTTCGAATTAGGTCAAGATCAACTTTGCACACTTGTGTGTTTGTTGTGAAATGTTGAGGGGCTTCTCTTTTATATTTCGTCCCTCCATGCGTTTTCAACATTTTTTTCTAAGCTATTAAAACGAACCTAGAAAGAAAGAAAAGTACTTAAAAAGCCGTATGAACACCGTTTTCCGGTGAAACTCCGTGCCCTGCGTGACGAAATTTGAGCCAAGGGAACTGCCCTAATTTAACCTTAAACAGGACGTAAAGCCAATTGAGCTAGAAACGTTATTAATAAATGCAGATGCAAACCTATTTACGTTGTCTTTTGGACTCAACAAATGCCAGACTGCATGAGCGGGAATTGAACCCACGATCTTCGCGACCAAAGGCCGGTGTCCTACCACTCAGCCATACTGACACGGCCAAAAGGAAACGTACATAGTCCGAATATAACACGCACACATATACATATAACAAACACTTTCCAATCTATTTACGTTGCCTTTTGGACTTAAATGTCAGACTGCGTGAGTGGGAATTGAACCCGCGACCTTTGAAGTCAAAGGCCGGAGTCCAACCGTTCAGCCGTACTGACACGGCCGAAAGCAAACGTCCATAGGCTGCATTTTACACGCACACTCGGTCTCAAAAGTCGTCGATTCAATAACCATTCAGGAAGCCTGACATTTAAGTCCAAAAGGCAACGTTTGCGTCTGTCTGTATTTACAGATATAACCTAACAACAACGCGAAAAAAAACACAAAAAATATTTTTTCTTCTTGTTTTTTTTTTTTTTTTTAACATTTTAGTGTTCCGAGAGACGTGTTAGGCTGTTGGCTGTTAACCGAATAAAACTAGGTCCTATTTGAGTAGCCTTATTTTAGTACGCTTGTTGATTAATGAATGGTCTTTGAAAAAAATTACGCTAGTGGTGGAAATGTCCGTGAAAAATTATATTTGTTAACTTGGAAAAAGTTCTTGAAGGTGGTTGAATTTTGTGTGTGGGTTCACCTGAATCCTGTATTGAATGAGGAAGTTGTGTATGGTTTATTTGACCCCGGTACCACTTTCCATGTCCAGATACTGCGTCGTTTTCCACTCCATTTCCGGTTATTAGAACCCCCAAAACAGTGACCTGCATCCCTGTTGGACGTAAATGGCCCCATTAATACACTTCCCCACATCGTTTGGGGTTCAGTCGTGGCTAATAAAGTGTTTGGGAGGGCTGGAGGATCACTGTCGCTTGCAACGTTAATATAGGTTTCCGTTGGATTTTGCTCGCTATGCAGGTGCCGGCTAAGACTATATATAATTACGTTTTTCCACGGCTCTCCTCATTTCAACCTCCGGTGCCTCCAAGTGGCAAAAAGAAGAAGCTATGAAACGGGAAGGTGAGTAGGGTGGGAAAATTGGGCTTTATCTTTGCTTTCTCCCCTCTTTTCAAATTACCGTTCTCTCGCAGTATACAGGTAACAGTTTGCAAGGAGTTTTTGGAAGAGCTGTTTATAGATTATCGATAAGAAAAAAATGTGACGAAATTGTAGCTATCTATAGGCGGAAGTGTGGGTTTGAGATTACTATCGTTGTTGACCATCAAGATGTATATATTAGTGGAATTTGAGGGGGTACTGCTGCAGTAGAAGATCAGTACATTCACTAGCTAACAAAGCAAACAGTATTTAATGAGGACTGGTATAAGATCTACTAATCTACTTTTTTATGTTGTGCATATTAGCAGTTGCACCCGGCTTCACCCGGGTTTTTGTTTCGCCCGTGGTTGTTTCCCAGTTTTGGTCAAAACTTAAAATCGATCAAACCTCAAATTCTAAAATCCAAGACACACAAAATCCAATTTCAGTCAAGAATTCCACTCCAGTTTTAGCCGAATCAAAACTGTATGGCAGCAAATTTCATCTGATCCACAATTCAAAAATTACACCAAATTATCACTTATTATTTTATTATCGTGTATCGCTCGCATTATTTTTAGTGTGGAGGCGAAGAAGCAAGATTCTTTCCCTCCTTGTGTACGTTTGCGGCCTTTAGGTCACCACTGCGAAAGGTTGTACAGCAGCTAAACTTGGCTTGAGCCTGTAGCCAGGATCCGCGCCTGTAGTGCAGTGGTTAGAATGCCTGGCTACTATGTGCGACGACCTAGGCTCGAGTCCCAGTCGGGGCAGTTTTCTTTTCTTTCTTTCTCAGGTTAGTGTGTCTTGTATTCTGACAATGCTAGTCTTTAATGCAGACTGTTTGCTTCAGGAATTTGCAGTGTGTCCTGTCCACGACAACTGTGTGTGGAGTATAGATTGTGTTCTTTAAAAAAAACAATAATTCATGTAAAATAACAAATTTTACTGCTTACACGTGGTTTTTGGCATCGCACCGTAATTGTAAGTTCCCGTTGCCCTCCTAATAGCGGAATGCTTAATTAGGAATGCTTATTTAGGAAATGTGACTTATTTAACTAATTGAAATTGTGCGGCACACACTTCTTAAAGTAGAGGGGAAAAAGTGCGGGAAAACATTGACCAAATCTGCCGCCGAAGAATATATTTAAGACACACACCTCGTATTAAACTATTACCACGAAGCCTTACTATTACCACAGAAACCTACAGTCTTAGCGCTCTTACCTCCACTTAGACCTCCATGTTGCTCAGTGTACTTTTTCTCCTAAGATGGCGAATTTAATTTCCAGTACGATTCTGGCGCGAATAATGAGTGGAGATGGTTGCAAGATACCGCGTCGTGAAAAAAGGGTTGCTTTTTTATATTGTACAGTATATATTAGCAGTTGTACCCGGCTTCGCCCGGAGTTTCGTTTCGCCCGTGGTTGTTTCCCAGTTTTCGGTCAAAACTTAAAAATTGATCAAATTGTAAAATCCGAGACACAAAATCAAATTTCAGTCAAGAATTCCACTCCAGTTTTAGCCGAATGCAAACGGTATGGCAGCACACATCATCTGATCCACAGTTCAAAAATTGCACCACACGTGCGCCGTTAGCCTTGGAAATCTCCAGTACATATCTAAGTAACACCTGCGTCATGCAACCACTCTAACACGCCCTCTTCTTACCCCGCATTGCGCCACACTGGCAATGTTTGTAGTTTATTTTTAACGTAGCGTAAAGCAGTTCAGTGTTTCCGCTGAAAAATGATAGGTTTACAGTTATTTCTTGAGTTCAGCTGTAGAAAAAAGTAGCTGCAATCTTCACAATACTTCTAAT
Source organism: Lithobius niger (assembly GCA_023313725.1). Lineage (NCBI taxonomy): Eukaryota > Metazoa > Arthropoda > Chilopoda > Lithobiomorpha > Lithobiidae > Lithobius > Lithobius niger. Next base: position 152,511 of record JAHWFP010146201.1, read on the forward strand.
AACATCGTAAAAAGACGTGTATGGGTTCAAAACTAGAGAAAACATCGTCGACCATCTTTGTTTACATGCTGGGGTAGCAGAATTGGGCTTCCTAACCAGTCTACGCTAAATGTATGTGATTCTACAAGGATTATGACATCAACGAAAAATGCTTGGCGAATAACTGGTAACGTTCCTCAACAATATATTCAAAATCGTTGAATTTTCGGATCGTTAGAGCGCGTTTACGCAGCAACTCGCCTTTGCATTCTCGCAGCTAGAACTCAATCGCGATGGCAAAGGTGACATTGCCATGGTAATAACGCTAAATGGATTAGCTAAATCCGACATCGTTTGAGTAAATACTTGCAGTCTTATGATCAGTGCCAATAATATAAAGAATTCCTCATGACGAAACAATTTTCTCAAACGCTTCTGAACTCACGTTATTTGTTGTTTTCGTTGCGAGGCGGCTGACATAAAACCGCCGCCATGTCTGAATTTGAGGTGATTTCTAGCTTCTAGCTGCGAGAATGCAAAAGCGAGTGGTTGCGTAACCCCGGCCTTACACTGGCTTCTTTATCAAACAAAACTAAAAATGGTAAAAAAAAAAAAAACATAAAGTAGATCAAACAACGAAAAAAAATAGACATTACAGTTACACGTAATTTTACAACTTAAACTTTTTAATTTTCACTCTTACATAAATAATGTGCTTGTTGTTGTGTTGAGTTCCTCGTGAGATGCATTTATGTTTTGACGTTAGCCTTGTGCTAAAATCTGTTTTGCTTGAAAACGGCTAAAATTGAGACCCGAAACGACCCAAAAGGGTGTTTCTCTGTGCTTTTAACCCATTTTATTGCTGACTTGGTGCTTGTTAACTTTGCATACGTATGCAGCTCGCACATCGTTGTAGTCAAGTTTCTGGACTCCCAAATACTCTATTCGTATGGAATGAAAACCCTCTTGTCACTCCACTCGACTCTCCGTCCAACAAGTAGAAATAAAAACAGCGGCCTTTCAGAATTCGTCGTCTTGAGACTACCAGTGACGCTAAGTATCATGCATTACAATCACCGCAGTAAGCGTAGGTGGCGAGCTTCATTTTTATTGTCATACCTTGCTACAATTTACAGTCCGCGCCACGATGGGGCAAGTTCTTATAGCCGTTGCATCATTCATTAGGCCAGACTTTGAATTTTTTATTCTCTCTCTCTCCCTCTTGCGACTATACAAGCCTTCTTTGAACATTGACTTTAGTACTAAGACAACCTTCCCAAGGTTAGGGTGGGGATACCTAGTCACGAGCACGTAAGAGAGGAATGTAACGGGTGGGATTTGGGGGGGGGGGGGGTATCGTTGGGGAGGGGGGGAGTAGATGAAGCACCCGAGCACCCAGGTCGCCTCTCTACTTACCTTGGAAAAGCACCCATCACAAGGTCTGCTACCTGTCCTCTTCAATCCCCCCTCCCCCACCTCCTCGACCACCAACCTCTCCCCCCCCCTCCTCCCATCACCAACTCAATCCTCTTAGCCGCCTGAGGTGAGAACCTCGTTACAACGAAGACTCGAAGATCGAAGATGATTGGTATCATTCATTATACCTGCAACTTGTACACACATCGGGAAGTTATTTCGGGTGATGGTAAATTTGCACAGCGCACTGAACTTCCCCCTACTCTTATTTACACACCCTAGTCCATTAAGTGCGCAATAATCTATTTCTGGTGTTGGGGAAGGGGGATTACGCGTTGGTTGGGGGGTCTGTTATTAGCACATCCAACATAATGTAAGTCCTATTTAGTAAGTAATATACTGCGGTTTAGAAGCCAGCGCGACTAGAGTAAAAAAAAAAAAATTTAAATGGTCGTCTAATCAGAATTTTGCTCAATTCCCAATTTCAGTAAATTAGAATTAAAATTCATGTAATTCTGTTGAAATAGGCCTATCGTCTCGTGTAGCGGTTAGGGAGCCTATTATTTGTAAAATCTTTAAGGTGCATATATAGATGTGACAGACCGTGAGGGGAAACGAAGTTTCCAAATGCAAACACTCGTAAAAATGGTAGTAAAAACTTTTATATTTGACTACGATCACATATAATCGTCTTCAGAAAACAAAAGTGAAGGAAATATACAGTGACTTACATACTAATTATTAAAAATCAGTATCAGACGTGTGTTTGCTGACTACTATCATGACTAGGTGATGTGACTACTTGATGGGGCAGCCATCTTGGATTTAAGCAGCCTCAACACCATCCCATGACCAGACACATCTGATGCTAACTCAATGAAATAATAACATTTGAACGTTGCATTTAAACGCTACAGGAAGACACGCAATGGTAAAGACAAAAGGTTTTCGTTAACGACCCACCTTCGCTTCATTTAAAATAGCCTCGACACCGTGTTTTATATGGATGAATAAGTTTATAGCCGAACCAAATTCTCCGTTAACTGCTACTTACGAAATTAAAATGGCAGTTTAAAGAAATTAGGCCTAAAAGCAGAAAATTAAGCCTTAATTCACGTTGCCATGGCAACGCAAGTCTCCGCAGCATGTTGCATAAATAACTAAGCCTACTCTCGAACCCAATTCTCCGTTACCTACTGCTTACGAAATTAGGACGGCAGGTAAAAATTAGGCGTAAAAGACAACTGTTACGCTAAAATCTAAAGGTATGCCACATTTTTAACCGGCAATTTTGATGGTTACTACTTTTAGGTTATATAACAGAGAGGGCTGTACAGTGCGTGATGGAAGTGTGTGCCTCAACATTTTCGAAAGTGGTGGAAGTGTACAGAAGACTGCTTGTGACTAAGCAGTCGCTGCAGCCAGTTGTTTAAACATCTGCATGGTGGGAATCGGATAGAAAGTCGTCTGTTGATAGGAAAGAGATGTCTGGCATATACCGTACCGAATTTGAGAAATCCAAGGCTTTTCGGCGAGTGTGACTTGCAGTTCCGGAATTATTTTTTGACCACGTGGGATATCTGAAGACATGGAGATTCTGAATCGTTCAACTTCATAATATTTTATCCACCTCGCCCACCAAGTTCTGCATTCTTTAAATAATTTAATGTTCTTTTCTTCCTACCGGAGATTAACCCACTCGTTGAATAAAAAAAGAATTTGTTATTGCTTATTTGCATTATTTTATTTATTTTTATTTAATAATAGTTTGCTTGCTAACATAAACCACTTTGAATTTATAAAATTATTGTTCGTTAGAACTGCCAGTGTCAGATTTAGTGGAAGAGTGAAAAGTGTTGGGATACAATAAAACTTTCCGAGGAGGGAAAAAAAAGAAACTTTTTCTTATAATTAATGCGAAGGGTATGCCGTGCTTCACAAGCATTAACAAAATGGACACATTTCTTTAATTCACCTTGTATTCCATGAATAGTAAAAATATTACAAAATAGTTTTTGTGAAAGTACAGTTACAGCGTTAGTTTTTATATTCTGTTCACCTGCCTCAATTTTTTTTTATTATATGCTCATTTTTATTTTTTCCTCCCAAAGAAACGGGAAATAGCAAAGTAAGGATATAGTTGGTATATACGTAGATTTTGCATGCATTATTTTATTAAATTTTGGACTAAATGAAGACGATCGTTTAGACGTATTTTAGACGCGTTGCAGGTGGACTTGATAATGAGATGGGCGTATAGAAGATCCAACGGAGTGTGGACGATAAGGAAATTAAAGGTACATTCTTCCCACCGCTATATTTTCGATCCTCCACATCAAGTACGGCCCAAATGTCTATTTACTTCCCGTTAGTAAATATCTTGCTAAAACTGTGGCGTCTAGGAGATTATCTGTTGAATATTGGGAGCTAATTTAATAGCATCTTGATAATAAACTTGCAAATAACCGTGACGTTTCATCGGTGTGTGTCCATGCACTAAATTTTAATTGTTTGCTGATAATTACCATGGGATCAAAAATCTAGAAGACTAATGCGGTAAAAATTAAAAAAATTATGCCAATATAGATCGCCGAAAAAAAATTCTAAGATACTAGCCTAAAAAATTATTAATAAACAAAAACGGAACGTTAAATGTTTAGAGTAAGGGT
>JAHWFP010146202.1:9370-21683 GCA_023313725.1 Lithobius niger
AATAATAATAATAATAATAATAATAATAATAATAATAATAATAATAAATAGAGACGATGCTCGAGGCATCCACCCACCCAAATTCCCCGGCGGCAGATGTTAAGTGGAAGAAGTACCACCATTATCGTACCTTACATTTTTAAACTTAAAACTTATGTACGCCTAGATTTTTTACTTAAAACTGCGTACCCCCAGATTTTTTACTTAAAACTTATGTACCCCTAGATTTTTGACTTAAAACTGCGTACCTCCAGATTTTTGACTTTAAACTTATGTATACCCCTAGAATTTTGCCTTAAAACTACGTACCACTAGATTTTTAATTAAAACTGCGCACCCCCACATTTTTTAATTAAAACTACGTACCCCTAGATTTTTTTTAACTTAAAACTACGTACCCCTAGATGCTGAACTTAAAACTTCGTACCCCTAGATTTTTTACTTAAAACTACTTAACCCTAAATTTTTAAACTTAAAAGTACGTACCCCTAGATTTTTGGCTTAAAACTACTTAACCCTAAATTTTTAAACTTAAAAGTACGTACCCCTAGATTTTTGGCTTAAAACTATGTACCCCTAGATGTTTTATGTAAAACTACGTACCCCTAGATTTTTGACTCAAAACTACGTACGCCTCCACTTTTATGGTTAAAAGAAGTGGACAGAATTACCAGTTCTTAGCGCTGTAATTTTACGAAAATTCTAACAGTGAACAGAAAAGCCGAATTGGTGTAAAAGATACAAGTAGCAAATTGTGTCGATCCGGATGAAAGACGCGGCTGTTATCAACGTAATTTAGTAACATTTAAGACAAGGTAGGAAAATGCGAAGTTTCGGTCAAAAATCAGTACCGTTTCCAAGAAAAACGTGAAATAGACGGATGAAATCCCATTCTAATCAATAATAAGGGAGGGGGGAGGTGGATACCGGTTTAATGGCGCGACGACAGCTAGGTCATTAGCACCAACCTCAGTCACAGTGCAGTGGCCCGGGTTGCCACTGCGTCACACAATACAGAGATGTTAACCAAACCCCAAATCTAAATCTTATCGTACATCTGTACGTCGTGCAAAAATTGGAAAACCCCAGACACGAGGACAGAATCGTCACCCGATTGACACGCAATGTCTCGCACAAGGTGGAAATGGCGACGAACAACATCAGGGCTCGTTTACGCAACGACAGTTTTCTCGTTGGCTAGCTTTTATTTGATCAATACTAAATTTGATTGCTTCTTCTCGCCTTTACTGGAGTATGCGGCTTTCGACTTGTCTATGCGTATTAGTAACCATGGCAACGACGCAGACGCAAATCTTCTCCTCGTGCCTCGTGACACGGCGTACGATGCTTGCAACATTTGAGCGTCGATTTATGACAACAAGAAAACAATTTTTACTGCAGTGCAAGACGACGGACTGTTTTTTGTATGGCGGCATTCGGTGGTTTGTCTTCGATTCGATAGCCACGAAATAGACGCCATGTTGGGTTCTGAATTCTCGCTGCGAGAAGCTATTTATTCTACCGACGTTTGATCATTGCTAGAAGCTTTACTTTGAGGGAGAATAGCAAATTTTGGAAATAGCGTGAAATGACAACAATCTTGTAGCAATGTTTAAAATTACTGTAGCACTTTGTTCTTTATCCGTGTTGATATTTATAATACATACAATTTGTTAGCTATTACCGCATTCATTTAGTAGCAAGGGGAAACTAATCATAAATAAATAAAGATTGACTAGCAAATAGCTTTCGGCGAGCGAGAAGGCCTTTTTGCATAAACGCACCCTCAAGATGGTGACAATCTGTAAGAACGTGACGGTCCGTGAGTGGCCAGTGACACCAATGACATTTAGGAGGGATAACCCCGTCCCGAAATAGTGCGTAGACAACAATAGGGCAGTGACACGACGTAGTATTATTGTATATAACTCTACGCTGGAGCCTTAATGGGTTAGCTGCAAGGGGCACTGCAGAGAGAAACAGAAGGGCGTCATACTGAAGCCGATGCTGTGAAGAGTGATTTCTTAGACCTAAAACGCGCGAATTTTGTTGTTGGAGAAAACAACGTTATTTTAAGCCTAAGAAATCCGCTCTTTCGTTGTTTTTCCCTCCATTTTTATGTAGTGCACCTTGTAGTTATGCCCTCCAAAACCCATACTGGTGCCAATATGGCGGCAAATGTCACTGCTCTATACTCCCGATTGTCGGATGTGGTAACACTCTAAAGTTACAGTACAACTATCTACAAGGTACACTCCTACCCTTAAAGGGTAAACAACGTTTTAAAAAACCAGCAAGTGCACATTTATACAGCAAAATGCAACAAGCCAGAGCAGTAAAAGTTAAAAAGTTAAAACGATAAAAATAAGTGAAGCCCCTGTCAGTGCAAAACCTGAGTCTGGTATGACCGAAGCAGGGAAGAAGTGATCCGTGGAGTGGAGGGGGTGGCTATTTATGTGGGATGGCCCTGGTGGGAAAGATTTGCGATTCCAAATTTGTGAAGGACTGGGACATATTCCGAAAACTGTTTATTATTAGGCATCAAATGATTGTGGACTGGTGGTCGTTGTGTTTGGATGCAAAGGGCTTGGAAGTTAAGACGTGCACGAAAATTATTTTCTTGAAAAATGACTTGCGTGTTTTTAAGATCTGGGGTGTGCCCTATCTTTATCTGGTGTTGAACAAGCGAGACGTTGACTGCTTTTAGTGCTTTTATTCTTTCAATTTCAGTATAATAGATACAGAAATGTGCAGCATGTAAACAGAGACGAAGCCAGTAGCACAGGCAAAATACAATATCTAGTAAAAAAAGCAGGTTTTAAAAACAGATAAAATGGACTGAAATCAGATTGACGACATGTCCAAGTAAGACACTGCATAAAACTGGTGAACATTTTAAACTGGGCTTATTGCAAAAATGTTTACCAGATTTTCCGACTTAGACATGTCGTCAATCTGATTTCAGTCCATTTTATCTGTTTTTAGAACCCGTTTTTTACTAGATTCTTAACGACACCTGTTTGGTGGACACCTGGATAACCATTATGTATATAAGGTACTTTTATCTTTTTATCTTTTTATTTTTTACCATCCTCTGATGAAGGTAGCGCTTACCATTATATTGGTACCGAAATATAAGTTTTGAATGCATTTCGCCTGTGCTACTAGCTTCGTCTCTGTTCACATATTTCAATTTTCACCTTAGGGTAAAAACAGACTACTACTACTATCTACCGAGGATAAAAACGGGACAGAAAGCCAATTGGGCTCGATAAGTGTTAAAAAAAAAATTGGCCATGTCAGTATGGCTGAGCGGTTAGGACTCCGGCCTTTGATTTCAAAGGTCGTGGGTTCGATTCCCCGATCAGGCAGTCTGACATTTAAGTCCAAAAGGCAACGTAAATAGGTTTGCATCCGTATTTTTTTTTTAATCTACCGACGAAGCAGTCGGGACGAAAAGTAGAGAAAAGGAGGAGGAATTATTCGCCCTCCACTGTTACTCCCACGTCCTAGAGACGTGCAGGCATTTTACACTCCTGGTCAAGAGTAAATCGCCCTTTAATGATGACTTGAATTTTATCATCCGCCATTTCCGCGTACGATTCGTCCGCTGTGAAACTGGGCGAATTAGTTACTGACTAAATACGTATATTGATTTTCTGACGATTAAAAACTAAAGGATTTATGAGGTGTTAATTAGTTGCTGACGCTGTCTAATTAATTGGAAGCCTGTGGTTCCTCACAGCTTTTGCATTCTAAATTATTTAGTCTATTGATTCATGCCTGTTTTGGGTCTGCGCTCCGGGAATCTTTATAATATGCAAATGACGATCAACGCGTTTAATAACGGGTGTTGTTATGATGCATAATGAGTCATTAGCATTTCAAATCACGTGCGCCAAAGTACAGTAGGATCTAGACGGAGCGTCGAAGTAAATAAGGCAAATGAAAACAGGACCAAGCAGTGGCGCACCGAGGGTTGTGGGGGGGGGGGGGGGGGGGGGGGGGGCTCCAAGAGTAAAATTTGGCAAAGGTAAACAGGTAGACGTTTCAAATAAACAAAAAATGTTGAAAAACTGAGACACCTTTGCTGAATTCTAGAACCCCATTCTGAATTCCAACTTTTTACCCACACCCTCACCCTCCCCCCCCCCCAAAGAATAATAATAAAATATTTCCTGGGTGTGCCACTGCCAAATGGGACAATTAGTCGAAAAATATTTTTTAACTCGCTCCGAAACGCCTTGTATTTCGCAAATTCTGTATCTAGCCGAACGAAACTTTAAACGCAGGCTAATATCTGCAAGATTAACATGACGGAATGCAACACCGGCTCGAAAGGCACTGGAAAATAGGTTCACACCTGTATTTATAATAATAATAATATATTAATAAAATATATATAAAATATATATTCATCTCATCCGTCTGTCCAGTGGAGATTCAAAAAGTAGTTGCTGGGTATTAGGTACAAAATCTATACAGAACGCTTAAAATTCTTAAATCTTGACTCTCTTGAATTTAAAAGGCTAAGACTGGACGTAAACTTAACTCACTCAATTCTGCATGGACTTACAAACATTAATAGTAAACTTTTCTTCCAAAATAGGGAAGGTGAATACACCAGGGGTCACCGACTTACACTTGTGATTACACAAACTAAGTTCTTGTTTTAAGTTCTTCTTATCAAATCAACTATATGCCGATTTCTGAAACCATGTTGTGACTATATGCCAGATTTTATAATCATGTTGTGATTACATGCCGATTTCTGTAATCGTGTTGTGACTCTATGCCGATTTCTGTACTCGTGTTGCGACTATATTCAGAATTTTATAATCGTGTTGTGATTACATGCTGATTTCGGTAATAAGTGTTGTGACTATACGCCGAATTTTGTAATCCTGTGTTGACTACATGACGATTTCTGTAATCATGTTGCGACAATCGTGAAGTAACCTAGTTACAAGCCCCCTAGGTTGCAACTAGGTAATTTGACGATTTTTTTTTAAAGAATGATTGGTTTTACTGGTTTTTTTGTTGGTAGTAATTCTAACGTGCTAATTTTTCTAAATAATGACTTTGGCAAGACATTAAGTGTAATGATTTAAAATGATCTGCCCTCACTGCTGTATTAATTAATAACAGAGGAGCTTAGTTAAAATTTTCGATAATTCGTGCTTCGTTAAAAAGAAGTTTTCCGCATAGAACACGTGTCTGACCTTAAAATATGGTAAATAATGCAATAATTTAGCGCAGTTGCATCATGGACTTGTAAACCGCTGCTTAGTGTGCGCAGCGCATCTTGAGTCCTGCAGATATTTTATGAGCGGCCACGTCTTCCTGCATGGGGTGGCCGTTTTTTGTAACCATCTTGGATATCAACAAGGCACACTGCTACTAAAAACGTACAATCGATTATCTTTGTTCGTTCTGCGGAGAACTTAAGATAGGCCGCGGACACTATAAGGTTTATTCAGATGTCTGTTTTATGTGAAGAGTGCTCTTTTACTGTCCTTTTTTTTCGTGTAATAAGGCTATGATTACGCTACCAGAAACATTGTTAATGCAAAATATCTTTTAACTTAAACACACTTGCTTAAAAACGAGCGTCGGAAGTTGCATAAAGTGTTGAAAACTTATCGTTTTTCGCGCCGCCCCAGTAAATAGACATTCGGTAAATAGAATTCAGAAACCTATATTGTGTGAACAAGATGGAAGCGATACGTCTTGATAAAGCGATTGATCGATCATCCCTTACACATCATCCATCAACCAGCAGACAGTCTGACATCTAAACACCACCATCCATCTGTTGGACGAAAAATACCAATACTTCAGTGCTTGAAATATTTAGCTTACGGGCCTTACTACGCCTAAATGCTTCGCAAACAAAGAAAACACCATTTTTATTTCATCGAAGGAGAATTGTCTTTTATGGCATTCAGATACGCAGTTTTACCTCTTGTTTCATAAAGAATGCATTCTTCACACACTGTTTATTTATTTATTTTTTTTTTTTTTTTGTGCGTGTTTGTTTTGAAGCTTTCTGTTTAGAGGTTATAACTATTTAATGGAAGTCTTGAAAAATTGTTATTTTGTAGTATTTGAAGTTTCCCAGCTACAGGAAGGTATTTTTGGAGCATAGGAAAAAACACGGTGGATGAAAAGAAATGGGATAGAGTCAAAAGAACATCAAAACAAGTTGGCACAAACACGGAGTTCAATAGCTTAGCCGGTCTGCAGTACACAGTAAAACTCTTTAGAGATTGGCTCGGGAACTAAGTAATGGTTGTAGCATGGGTTTTGCAACGGCTTCGGAGATGTAGAACAGAGCTTTTCAACCCTTTTTGGCCCAAGGCACTCTTCAATCTTTTTGTGGATCCAGTGTCACCCATGTCCCAAAGTTGAAGAGCCTTTTTTTTTTTAATTAAAAAGATATTGCTCCCCCTATGCACCACTGCATATACCCAACAAAACACATCATTGTTTTTTCTACAGACTAGCAACCTCTATCCCTAGCCAATTTTGCCCTAAAACTAGAGCTTTGCCGGAGATCGAGCTACATGGCTATTAGCCCCAGCAAACGAACCTCGATGCGGCACGCTAGCGTTGTCAAAGGATGATGACATGCTCTTTTACTGGTTTTGTGACGATTTACTCTGCGGCACACAAGGGTACCCCGGAACATCAGTTGAAGAGCACTGATGTAGAACATCATCGGAGGGCTTTGCCCCCTCAGGCGGTTCCACACCTCCGAGAATGTCACTCAACCAAAAGTGTACATTAAATCGGCTTATACCAGCCCATTTTTACAGAATCCATGCTATAACTGTCTTTGTCTATTACCCTAGATTCGTTTCGTATGGCAGCAGGGAACGGAAATACTGTTGTCAGATAAAGGGATTAGTTCTGATTTCCTTGTTTTCTGAAAGCTCGAACGACAATGCCTAACAGTGTGTTTTGATATGACGTTTCATACGTCGTATTGTTACAAACTTTCGTTGTTGACTGATAGGGCAATTTCTCATTTCTCTTGTTCGTCGAAGGGGAAACTCGAACTCAGTCTGTTTTCCGTGAGCAACGGCGCTTTAACAATACGCTTTGAACGTTACACGTGGGATATTGTTACTAAAGTTTGGTTGTAGTCTGATGGGGCAAAAGCTTATCTCCTTTGTTCGCTGAAGGAGCCCTTTAGAATCGAACAATACTGCCAACGATACACCTGTTGCATTTGTTAAAGAAGGTAATGTTGGATGTTTAGAATGTTACACTGCTGGAAAATCCAAAGCAACAATACAATGTAGCTTATCACCATACTTGTTTCGTTTTCATTGTTATAAAACTCATCAATAAATTGGATACAGCATTGTTGATACAGCATTGTTTAAGACAGCATTGTTGTGTCACAATAAACCACCTATTGATACACTTTTACAGATCCTATGCTATCCTGTCAGCATTCGTATTGTTATAAGTGTCAGAATAAATAACTTATTGCTACACTTATAACAATGAACTATAATATCATTGTTGTAATGTTGTTGCAATAGCGGCCAATGATTGTTGAACGCCAGGGGTAAAAGCAATGGACGATACCAAGAAAAATGACATGAAACCACTACGAATTCATCCACAAACGGAAAAAGGTTTTTAAAGTATGGTGATAAATTAGTTATTGGCATACTTTTGCAAGATTGGCCCCTCTATACGTGATTTATTGTGCTAGTTTTGCTTCCTCGGCTCTTAACGCCTTGGCTAGCCGAGAACAACAAAACTATCACAATCACGTATAGAAGGACCACTGTTACAAAAGGATGCCAATAACCACTACATATTGTTTTAACCCTTTACCGACTGTGTTGCCGTACGGCTACAGCTGACAAGTCAGTGAAAAAATCAGAGTCCAAATGCGTGCCCAAGCTATGTGAGGGGTCCCCGGGGACCCCGAGCATAGCGGACAAGCACAGCCCAGTGATTAGCCCAGTCGTCTCCAAACCAGCTGAGTACCGGTTCGAATCCCACAGCTGACAGAGTTTCGTATGGGACTTAAAAAGAATTCTAATGGTGTGCAAAATAAATACACAGAATAAGTACGCAACCACTGTTGAGCATTGTTGCAACCGTGCAAATATGGAATTTATACCCCATCCGTTTTAAAAATGGTCGTGACGAAAGTAGGGTAATACAGAGAATTACTGATGGTAGCACGTCGTTTGAGAGTAGTTCAACAGTGTTGCAACACACAAACTCTAAATCATATTTCCAAACTCCAAGTGTACACTAATATCGCCTATGATGAATACTAAGCAAAACAAAACGTTCCATTGTGTTTTAGGCCTGAACAAGACGTTAGGACTCGCTTTCTTTTCAACTCTTGGGTGACAATGATAAACAGCCACAAAATGGTTAAAATTGTCTATCACAGTCTGTGAGAATTAATACAAAGACCTGGCGTGCATGATTGCAGGACAGTTGTTGCAGTAGGCCTTCGTTTGTTTTGTTTATGTGAATCAATGGAAGTGAATATTATTGTGTGCGCGGTTTATCTTGAGTCCTGCAGGTATTTTATGAGCGGCTACGTTTTCCTGGAGGAGGCGGCATTAATCGACGGCCGCTATTGTTTTTGTAACCATTTTGGATATCAACAAGGCACTCTGCTACAAAAAAACATACAATTGATTATCTGTGCCTTTCTGGGGCGAACTCAAGATAGGCTGCGGACACTGTAGGTTAGTTAGTATGGCACAGACAAAGAGTACTCACGATACGCTAAGGGCGCGTTTACGCAAGGACAATTTTCTCGCTTACTAGCTTTTACTTGGTCAATACTACTGGCTACTGGCTACTTGCTACTGGCTGCTTCTCGCCTTTGTCGGAGAATGTGTATTTCAAGTTGTCTATACGTAGTAACCATGGCAACAACGCGAACACAAATTTTCTCCTCGTGCCTCGCGACACGACGTTTGCAACATGACAGCGTCGATTTATGACAACAAGAAAACAATTTTTGCTGCAGTACACGACGACGGACAGATTCCTGAATACCGGCATTCGAAGGTTTGTCTTCGAATCGATAACTCCGAAATGGACGCCGTGTTGGTTTTTGATTTCTCGCTGCGAGTAGCTATTTATTCTACCGTCGTTTGATCATTGCTAGAAGCTGTTTTTTTCAGCGAGAATAGCAAATTTTGGAAATGGCGTGAAATGGCAACAATGTTGCAGGAATGTTTAAAATGACTGTTGCACTTTGTTCTTTGTCCGTGTTGTTATTTATAATACATTTAATTTCTTGTCTATTACCGCAATCATTTAATAGAAACGAGAAGTTAATGGTAAATAAATAATGGTTGCCTAGCAAATAGCTTTCGGCGAGCGAGAAGGTCTCGTTGCGTAAACGAGCCCTAACTCATGCTCCCAACACTTGTTCTAATTCGCTGCCCCATACGTCAATTGTCGAACTAGTTGACGTTTTTACTTTTGCAGAAAAAAATACGTCAAATTACGTTGTTTAGGATTTTCCTCATAAAGTGCAAAAGTATCACTAGTCCAAGCACGTGTACATTCTCAAATAACGACCTTGGCGCAAAGAAGAGGTTTTGACGGCCAAAAATTGCATGTCTTGCCTCCGCTCAGAGCAATACGCCTGTTCTCATCCATTCTGGTAATCTTAGCATTGCTTCGGTAAAATAACATTTTCCTGATGTTAAATCAACTGGTCTGACACAGGAAGCAATATTCGCAGCTTCTCTCCCACGCGATTTTGTGACAAGCCGTTAATTATCAGATGGAATGATTCATTGTAACTCAATGCGAGTAGACATGAAACATTTATTTCGATTAATTTGCCTGATTGCAGTTTCTTTAGAGTAGTCGAAGTTTCACAGTAAAAATAGCACGTTTGTTTATTTATTATTATTTGCATATATGAGAGTCAAAATCACAGAACTCATTTACCAATTACGCTAATTTACAAACTTAACTCCCCAATGGAGCACACAATCAATGTACTAAATTTGAAGTGAATCGGTAATGGGTTTAAAAGTTCTTAAGGATACAGACAGACAACCATCAGCACGTGATAAGTTCCCCTTTCAGATATGCACCGCGTATTGGTAAACGTGTCAATTTAGTTTTTCCATAAAAGCACGTGTATCCAAATACCGAATAATATTAACTTGGCTCTTCTGACGCAGAGCTGCAGTACTGCCATTTTTGCTTTTTTATCAAGATAAGCTTGTTAATGCACCGAGTCATTTAAAGAAACTGCCGTTCGAATTTGGTTTAAGTAATTTTGCGTCGCTGGACGACATCCTCAGTGATAACCAAAACAGCACAAAAACGAGCTTGCAACGAGAATATCTAAAAAAAAAAAATAATTAAGTAAATCATGTCAAAATATCTCAGCAGCAAACCTGTGAATTAGGAGTTAATACTTACAAGTTAGTTGCTGAAACATACAGTTTATTCAGATTTTTTCAGGTATAGCGTAACGACAATTTTGCCATACTGGTTACGAGGCTACATCCGGATCCGGTCACTGGGCTAGCTGCAAGGGGCACGTGTAGTTAAAATGTTCAATTTTTTTTCAATTCTTGGGATTTGTTGGCAAGTGCTACAATTTTTAGCAAGTGGAATCTTTTTTTTTTCCGATTCATAACATTTATATATAATGTAAGTTAAACCTTAATTAAATACGGATGCAAACCTATTTACGTTGCCTTTTGGATTTATATGTCAGACTGCCTGAGCGGGGAATCGAACTCACGACCTTTGAAATCAAAGGCCGAGGTCCTACCGCTGAGCCATACTGACACGGCCTGCGGTAGGACCTCTGCCTTTGATTTCAAAGGTCGTGGCTTCGATTCTACGATCAGGCAGTATGACATATAAGTCCAAAAGGCAACGTAAATAGGTTTGCATCCGATTTATTTAACCAATCTCGAGCTCAATGGCAGCAAATTTTACATTAAACTCCCTTTTAACATCTACTAACCAGCGCACGTTTCAGAAACATGTGTTTGGTTTGGGTGGTTGATTAACCCGGACGTAAATAGTTTAGAATGCATGTTGAGCATTGTGAGCTGAACGTACTATTACCTATCTTATACAAACTTGGATGTTTTGCAGCTTTTTGTGTCTTTATTTCTTATTTTTTTGGTTATCCAATTTATTGCTAGGTATTTGACTAAATTTTGTTTATTTTCACTTTACTTCAGTTTTCTTTGAGATTGATTTATATATTTTACTCCTCTCTGTTTTCTGCTTTTATCACCCTTTTCATAAATTTGATGTGTTTGTATATATTTATCTCGATGTGTTTTTTTTAAATTTTTATTTCGATGTTGCTTCATTTTTGGTACCAAATTTTTTATTTTGTTTGCAAAAGTGCCAGTTTAATTGTTTTTCGTTGTTTGCTGCTCTCAAACCACACGCGAGCATCAGCTCTTGTGGGATGAGTGCTTGCTTTTGCGCTTAATTTTGTAATTTGTGTAGGATGAATAAATCCGCATGCAGGATTAGACCAAACAATATTTTTAGGCCCAAAAATCCGCTGTAACAGCATCGGTTCGATTAAAATAGCCGTTGTTTTTTTGTTTTTTTTTTACCTCCGCGTATATCCAGTGTCCCTTGCAGCTAACTAAACGACCGCCTCTCGTCACCGGTACGGCGTTATTGTCGCTGCTTGAATGCTGGTACAAACGTTTCTTTATTTATGTTCATTCCAACTGAAGACGACCTCCAACGAGGCGAAATATTTAGACGTTTGTGTTGATTAAAGTGTCAGGCATATCAAATTCAGGGCTCGGCACTTTTATCTTCCCCGATAATTTAATTTTTAATTTACGTATTGATGAGGCTTTTCGCGATCCCAGACTCCCTTTTTTGAGATCCCATTGGGATTCCCCTCCCTCCCCCCCTCCGACCCACCCCCACAGTTTGAGAAAACCTGAGGCAAGAACAATATACGGTGCATCGCGTAGTCGACTCCGAAACAACACAAAGATAGTCGGTAGCGCCTTCCAAGAACAACTCCAAACCACTCACGCACCAGAGAAACGGACAAACAACAACGTCGCCCGCAGCTGACAACGTGACGAGGCAGGCCCGCACTCAGCACGTGCACTTCCGGTCCAGCGAATTCGAAGCTTCGAGAATGCGTGGAATTCGCGCGAGTCTGCAAAATCCAACGCCTGGCCGACCCCATTGCTTGCTAAACGGATGGAATTAAGACGCATGCGCTGTTCGCTACTCTCAAACAGCCATCGCTTACGCTTTCTGACTTTCCCCTCTCTTACAATGGAGGCCGGAT
>JAHWFP010146203.1:0-49341 GCA_023313725.1 Lithobius niger
AAATTTTTAGTCATAAATTTTAAACTTCACTTCTAGCATTTGAGAAACTTATGGGTAGCCAAAATGCCATCGGCATTTCTGGTCTAGGGCACCCATAACTTAAGGGTTTAAGGTCCCCTTCCAAAAAACCGGCTATTTTTCTATTTATGTAAACTCTGTTTACTAAATAATCAAAAGATCACCGAGATCTAGCATGTGTTATCGTTGAAGCAAGGGTCTTTCAAAAGGTAGTTTTCCTTATAACGCTAACCTAGATTCAGTGTGATAGTTGAAGTGATTTTAGTGCAAGAGTTGCTAACGTCTTTCAAATGACTGTTTTACTAAATGTAAGTTTCATCATGTAATTCAGAGAGTTGTGATAACTCAACCGACTTTTCTAGTCCAAATTTGTAATGTGACACAATTCTGTTCTTTGCCGATATAATGTAAATCCAGTGTTTTTAATTGAAAAGCCCCAGTTTTATTTGTAACCAACTAGTTACTCCGTGTTGTATAAAGAACTTGTCATGTTTATTAAAATATAAAAGAAAGTTGTTTTAAACAACAGTTTAATTTGCAAGGCTTATATAATTACAAAACAATTTTTATTTTAACTCCTAAGTAGGCAGTTAACTTAACTACCCATCGTGGTGGCAGTAAACCGTGATAGATAGGTCATAAAAGTTAGTTAGGACGTTGACGCTCTTCTCCTAACCGTGCAGTAGACACACTGTGCTGTTTTTCCGTGAAAGTAAAAACCGCCACTTATGATTTATTCTCTACAAACTACAACTACGCCACATGTCGGTGCTATAGACAGTAGGCACCTCAAGACCCAGTAAGCGCCGCTACAAAACTGGTGGGATTTAAAGGTGCTATGCCACTACACTCCATACCCCATGCCATACTACCATACCAGTTCATCTTAAGAAGAAGATGCCGCAGTACAATTCAAACTGCAACCCCCTAGATGTCAGTAGCAACGTCTAAAAAGCTACAGAAGTAGAAGTCAGCCTTAAAAACAAAACAAGGCAAAACAACAACCCCGTATCCAGCTGGAGCCGGGAAGCGGCAACCCTACCTTCACAAACCGTAAAGCAGCAGGCTCGCCTTCGGAAGGCAGATGTTCCTTCAACCCCTGGAGAAGTCGACCCTCAAAAAGGAAACGATGCTCCTAGAGTGACCCACACTGGACCTTCAACTTGGATAACACAGTGACAGTGCTCGAATTTCTACCAGAAGTGCGACCACTACAATTTGGATCCGATCTTCGATGGGTGATTGGATGACTGACCGCACAGGGATTGTGCTTGAAATTTCAGGTTAGTGCACATGGGTATAATCCGGTTGCCAAGCCGAGTGTTTATTTTATGTATCCACCTGAGTGCTTAGGTTATATAAGAGTGTATTTATGTGTCCCTGACTGGATTGGATTATAAGAGAAGTGTTTAAGTACTCGCTCTTTTTAACTTTTATGAGAGTTATTTTGCGGCTGCAATTTTAACTGTAAAGATTTAAAACTAGAACGTTTTTTTTTTCTTTAAAATTTGAACAGACCTAACCTTCCAACATGGAAGAATTAGAATCTATTCTCGATCATATTCATTACAAAGACTTAAAGAAAGCTTGTTTGAATTTGGATCTAACCGTGTGCGAAACTAGACACGAGTCCGTTATGTTATTAAAATAGCGTTTAACGATCACAAACTCACGTTGGACGAGCTAACAAACGAATTACTCAGTGCCATTGAAAAACGTGATGCTGCCATTTTGGCCAAAAAGGAGCTCGCTCTCAAGGAGAACGAACTATTTCTTAAAGCCGAACAGTTGAAACTAGAAGCTTTGAAACTTGATCATGCAGCAAGGAGGCCGATAAAATTCGGGCCCACGACTTAATGATCCGTGACACAACCACCCAGACTAGCGATGCCGCTATGGCGCTTGCCATTAAAAAACTCGAACATGAGTTAGAACTAGCTAACCGACAAATAGAGTTAGCCAGATTAAGAAGTGTAAACGGTAACGATGGTTCCAATCCAGTCCAGATTTACCAAATGTAACTTTCGGTCCACGGCCCGGGAAAATTTCCGACGCCGTCAGATTGTTAAATAATTGGGGTCCGAAATCGGAAATCAATTCTTATTTTAAAATCTTTGAACGCACAATGGAAACTCAACGTATTCCAAAGAGTGAATGGGTAGTAGGTTTACAGCCTTTGTTAGGCGAAATTTTAGTCAAAGTATGCGACCAAATGAACGCAACTCACATGCACGATTACGATCAAGTTAAATTAAAATTGCTTGAAAGGTTTGTACAGACTAAGGAGTCCGTCCAATCGTCGTTTCGTAGTCTGGAAAAACAACCAGAACAAATGTATCACGAGCACGTGTTTGAGCTTCAAACTTTGTTCTCGCAGTGGGTGTCATTAGCAGGTGTTAATGGTAATTACGATAAATTGTCTAATTTATTTTTATTTGAGCAATTCTACAAGTCTTGCCCAGTGGGTTTAAAAAAAATGGTTGCCGGACCAGATTAAATCTGGGACGCTACAGGAAGCAGCCAAACTGTGTGACGACTACACCGCACGCAGCAAGCAAATCTCTATTGATGTTGCTGTTAAGACTGGCAAAGTGCAAACTGGCGCACAGCCAACCGGCCAAGCCACTAAGGCTTCGTCTAATTCCCGAAATGGTAAACAAAACCGTAACTTGTTAGCTAACCCGGTTGGGACTAACAATGACAGCATAACTAGCCCAGATGCTAATGCTGATAATCAGGATATTGTAACCTCTAACCCTAGTCAAACTAATGTTAGAACGTGTTATGAATGAGGGTCGTCCTCGCACCTCCGCAATCGATATCCCGAGTACAACAAAACAGAATTTGCTAATGCATGTTTTCGAGGGGGCTCGGATGCCTTAACTGTGTTAAAGCCTAGCACCTTTAACGCCAGGATAGGTAGGAATAAAGTACTATGCGTACGTGATTCCGGGAGCAGTATAAATCTCGTTAGTCGGACACTCGCCAAAAACTGGCCTAGACTAAAACAAACAGCTCAGTGCAAAACCGTAATGAGCGACAGTGTGGTCGAGCTACAACAGATAGATTTAATTTTGAAATTAAATGAAGGTTTAAAATTGCATGTTGTTGCATGTGTTTCGGAGGCTTCCCACTCTGTTTTCCAAATAGTACTGGGTGTAAACGCCCTGTCTAAATTAGATGAATTACTTCAGCCTAAAAGAAATGTAGACGACGCACGCAACTGTAGCCCTGCTCGTCCTGTAGCTCCTCCTCCCAGCCCGAGCACTGCAGACCACAGCCAAACCACGGCAAAAAAGCGTTCCCGTAAACGCCGCCCCCGCTCCAGCATGGGGTCGTGCAGCCGCCCAGCGGGACTGGTCAAGCCAAACCCGACAGAAGACTTTCAGCTGGCAGTCAAGTCAGGCATAAAAGAGGCCGTTGAAAACGTCCCTCCCCCAAACGTGCTGACAGCCCGCGATAGGCAGATTGACCATCCAAGTATAGATGTGAAATCCGTTAAGAGTACTTACAGTACGCATAATGAGCCAGCCAGCTCAGTAAGACAAAATAAATTAGCGCCAAAATTCAATGGATGGATTGAACTACGTAACCGCTCATTTAGCAAGTTTTGTCAGCCTCCTGGAGATAAACTTAGAAGAGTTAAATCTGAGGACAACCTTGCAGTAAAAAGTGTGTCCGTTAAAACCAAAGTAAGCCGTAAACTTGCTTCTTTCAAGTGCCATTTCGATTTTTTCCCAGAGTTTGGATAAATAAAATTGCCATGCTTTAACCTAACTTAGCTACAGTTTGGGTTAACGAATAAAACGTAAACAAAGTTTATTTCTGATCTTTTTTAAATTAGGACCCGATGTTTTAGGGTTAAACTTTTGTCTTGAGTAAAGGGTGGAAATTTTGTGATTGATCATCACAGTTATGGCTCTTTGAACTAGATAATTGTTTTTCGTTAGAGCTAAGGTTATAAATCTAACCTAAGCATATTAAATAATGTCTTTATCAGTAAGGGAGTAAGTAAAATCTTTAAGTAGGACTTCAAACTTGATAACTAAAACTAGTGTAGTTTTTTTTTTTCCTAAAATAGTTTTTTTTTGCAATCTTGTGTAACCACCAAGACTAACCTAAGTAGGCTAACGTGTAATGTTTCTCCATGGATTTTTTTTTCTTGAAAACCTAACTAAATAGTTTTCTTCACAAGTGTTAAAATGTAGTGAGTGGTGGGCCGCTACAAACGTGGCTCCATCTAGGACCACCTAACCTAAACATAAAAATTGTGTTTACTGGTATACTGTCTTAAATCTCCAAGACTGCTTCATTGTACAAACCTGGAAAGTCTCATACTAATGCAGATACCATGAGTAGGTATTTGTTTAAACTAAAAATAAACAGTTGAGTTTTTATTATTAAAAGCTAAACCAGTGGTGGAGCCAAAAATTTTTGCTCTGTATTTTTTTTTTATTAAATAAATTTTCTTTAATTGTTAAGAGGTACGTTGTCAGGGCAACCTCACTCAAAGAAACTGTCAGATTTTCCATTTCGGACTTTACACCAAAATTTTAAGTGCCAATGTTATTCTCCCTTTCACTATCAACGTCTTCCTTTGTGGAAGGATATTTTACAGAGATTATACGACACGTTTAAAAGTTCATTAGGAACATTCTACAGGAGTTTAGTGGTCCTGGCTATCTCCTCTTTAAGTTTTCTACGAAATGGCTTTCTTTAAAAACAGCCGTCTGTCTCACCTCTGAGTGCAAAAGGTTAACTCTGTCATTAAAAGGTTGTTGGGTATAAGCCATAAAACCTCCCAGCTTTGTATTTTATGTGTAAGTTATGGGGTCTACCTCAAAACCCTTCTGTGTTTAAAATTTCATATGTAAACAAGTTATCTGATAACTTTAAATAGAGCTTATAGTTGCGCATGCGCTTATAGTACCCTCTATTCCAATCCTTATCGCAAGCTAGGTCCTGAGGAGTGCGCCTCGTGGTTTTTTCGATTCTTTCCAAGATAATAAAAACAGCATTCTGTGAACGGCTGACGAGTTAGAGCATAAATGTCGTGATTGTATCATTTAACAGTTAACAGTTACAAAAACATAACCTGTATTTTTATTTTGCTTAAATATCCAAACGGTGTGTACGATATTCCTGCACAGGCAGCACGGACCACTTAAAAAGTTTATTTCTGTAAAACTATTGTTAAAAGGTTGTTGGGTATAAGCCTTAAACGTCCCAGCGTTGTATTTTTATGTGCAAGTTATGGGGTCTACCTCAAAACCCTTCTGTGTGTAAATTTACCTATGTAAACAAGTTGTTTGATATACCTTAAACAAGTCCAGTGGTAACCCGTCAACTTTAAATAGAGCTTATAGTTGCGTATGCGCTCATAGTACCCTCTATTCCGATCCTTATCGCAAGCTAGGTCCTGAGGAGTGCGCCTCGTGGTTTTTTTTCGATGCTGTCCAAGATAATAAAAACAGCATTCTGTGAACAGCTGACGAGTTAGAGCATTAAATGTTGTGATTATATCATTTAACAGTTAACAGTTACAAAAACATAACCTGTACCTTTTATTTTGCTCAAATATTCAAACGGTGTGTACGATTTTCCTGCACAGGCAGCGCAGGCCACCAATAACGTTTATTTTTGTAAAAACTAGTGTTTTTAACTTTGTCAATTTTGCATTAATTTAATTCTGCGACAAAATCACAAAAACGAGAACAAAACTTAGCAATTTTATTTTAACGTAAAATTAGTGTTCTTTTAAAACTTGTAACTGATCCGGAGCTAGGAACAAGTAGCTCAAAAACATTTATTTTTCCCACATTTTAAAAGTAAATGGCAAAACGACAAACTCCCTAGAAGTTGAAACTTTCTATGTTGTTTGATTGCATGAATCAAGGGTGTTGCTTTGCAAATTTTAGTTACATGGCTTGGCAGCTTTTGTTGTGACATTCCTATGTGCACTAATCATTTGTTTCATTTGGCATTCAACATTTGGCCCCAAATGAAATCTCCCGTTTGGGAGCGTGTAAAGGCATGAGGCCTAAAATTCTGTAGATTAGTTAGGAGAACCGGCACCAACTATCAAAAACTCGGGGACTCTATTTTCTGCTGAGTGCTCACGAGCGTTAGGCCTATTCCTTCAACTCCAACTTCAAAAATTTGTATCTTCATGGTAAATCGACAGAAACGACTCTGGTTTTTAGCATTTAATAGACCTGAACTTTATCCATCATCCTGTGAAAACAGAACATTAAAATTCCACTTACTTTATTCACTACGACAGTTTGAAAAAGTGCTCAAACTGAGCGCCGACGCACGCAATTCAAGTCGCCATTTTCCCAAAAACAACTTGTAAATATTTATCTGTAATCTCCAATTATTTTCAGGCGTACTAGCTTAGTATTGTTATAGATGTACCAGTACTCTACGTTTTTATTTTTACTGAGGTGACGATTTTAGCAACCATGAAAACTTCGAATACTCCCATGTTATTATTTGTTGCTGCGATAATACACTTTAATTTTTATGCGTTATAGCATTCGTACACAAGCTGGTTTATGTTAATCTTTTATCTAGTCTTTTATAAAAGCATTATTTTAACGTAACTTCTTCTCATGAACCCTACCTTGTTTAAAATGGCAAACACAACTACCATTATTTTTACCGGACATTTTCAGTGTGTATCTTGTATTTTATTTCAGGGCTCCGACCATAGTAATCTCAATCCGAATGCACAGTAATAGCCTTTTCCTTCTATTAAAAACAGTTTATTTATATTTTGAGCATCAAACTTCGTCTCCCCCCCCCTTCCTTCAATAGTTGTGATACATAATATCGTAGTTTTATTTTATAGGCCTATTCACGTTGTTATGAGTTCTAAACTCAGTTGCACTTTCCAAACAAGGCCTCTAATGCCCGAATGTCGTCAATTCCCTTTGCTCTTTAAGCTCTTACAATTCCCTTCCAACCAAAAGACAGCATTCAATTTACTCTCCACTCACTGAGCAAAGCTACCCTGCCCGTCCGCACTGCCATGCCCACTTCCGGTATTGACAGCCTGGCCGGTCTGAGTCAGTTTCCCCCCCTCCCGGGGTCCCCCTCCCCCCCCCCCCCCCCACCCACCCCCGGTCGCTCTCCTACAGGTCCGTGGTTTCCTTCTATCTGGCTGCCAAGCAGCAGGTATAAAGCTCAGCTCCAGTGGGAAATCGTTAGCATAACTCAAGACTCAAAGGCTAGAGGTCACTACGTCGGTCAGAGCAGAGATGTCCAGTCCGAGTGTTGCCATGCCGGGCAAGGTAGTAGTTCTTGAAAGTAACTAGTTTAAATTGGATTTAATTTTTGGAACTATATTTTTAAATTTTTAGTCATAAATTTTAAACTTAACTTCTAGCATTTGAGAAACTTATGTGTAGCCAAAACGCCATCGGCATTTCTGGTCTAGGGCACTCATAACTTAAGGTTTTAAGGTCCCCTTCCTAAAAACCGGCTATTTTTCTATTTAGTAAACTCAGTGTTTACTAAATAATCAAAAGATCATCGAGATCTAGCATGTGTTATCGTTGAAGCAAGGGTCTATCAAAAGGTAGTTTTCCTTATAAAGCTAACCTAGATTCAGTGTGATAGTTGAAGTGGTTTTAGTGCAAGAGTTGCTAACGTCTTTCAAACGACTGTTTTACTAAATGTAAGTTTCATCATGTAATTCAGAGAGTCTTGATAGCCTAAACCGACTTTTCTAGTCCAAATTTGTAATGTGAACACAATTCTGTTCTTTGCCGATTTAATGTAAATCCAGTGCTTTTAATTGAAAAGCCCCAGTTTTATTTGTAACCAACTAGTTACTTCGTGTTGTATAAATAACTAGTCATGTTTAATTAAAACAGAAAAGAAAGTTGATTTAAATGACAGTTTGACTTCCGAGTCCAATTTAATGTGCAAGGGTTATTTGATTACAAAACCATTTTTATTATAACTCCTAAGTAGGCAGTTAAATTAACTACCCATCGCGGTGGCAGTGAACCGTGATAGATAGGTCATAAAAAGTTAGTTAGGACGTTGACACTCTTCTCCTAACCGTGCAGTAGACACGCTATGCTGTTTTTCCAACAAAGTAAAAACCGCCACTTATGATTTATTCTACAATAACCACAAGTACGCCAGATGTCGGTGCTATAGACAGTAGGCATCTAAAGACCCTGTAAGCGCCGCTACACCCGCTTGCGAATAATTGTCATCCGTCCCCACAATAATTCCCCGCTACCGAATAACTGTCATTCCCCCGCCCCGATAATTCCCCTTTTCCGATTAAATGTCACTCCCCCCGTTTCGCTTCCGTAATTGGCCTCTGCTGAATATTGACGTAACTTTTGTTTGGTTGAGGCACGTCATGTTGAAATCCAGCAGATACAGTAGAAAATAACGCACGATCCATCCAACCGGGAGATACTACTACCGACGAGAATGTTTTTTTCCCCGACCTGAAGGTATTTCTTTTCGCTCTAACGGGAATGTTTTCTATCTGAGCGCAGGATTTTTCTTCTATCTGGTGGGAATTTTACTTATACATAAAGGGAATTTTACTTATACATAAAGGGAATTTTACCCATGTTATTAAAATGTCTTTCATTATTAAGTAATGCTAAGTGCATTATTTCAAACGCGCTGTAGAGCAGCCTAACCAAATATACTGCTGTGAATGCTATACCACGGCTACGGGTGACGGCGGAGCCTCTCCCCCCTCCCGACTCTCTTTCTGTCCGAGACTTAGCTGTTTTGTACTCGTTTCGTAAACGCTTCTTTTAGCTTACTCCTTTTCCTTACTGGCCTTTTTCCCCAGACGTTTTTATGACTGTCATTATATTGTGACCGAAACTGCAGGAATGCACAGGGAACTACAGTATTTTACCAAAACTAAACACGTATCAACAAATACAAAAATATGTAAATCTACTTCGGATTAGAAAGAAAAAAGAGTGAGGGATATTCTACAAATCAAAGGGGAGGGTATCCAGTCGAGATAACCAGTCATGGAGTTTCTTTCTACAACTTCATGATTTTACAACTGAGGAAGAAAATGGGTCGAAAAGCATATCAATCCACACCATACCCATCGAAATCAAAAATAAAATTGATTTCTGGTATAAAATTGAATTTGTCACGGAATTTGTTTTCCGTATATAACGGGAATGTTTTTAAAATTGTAATGCTATGTAAAGATATAACCAAACTCAAACCATTTGCCCAAAAAACGAAACGTATACGGTGGCTAGAGTGGATGACTGGATCCTCGAAAGCGTAACGCGGGCACGGCGGACGCTTCCCTTCCTCCGGTGCCAGCGGACGCTTCCTTCCCTCTGGGACCCCTGAAAGTGAAAGTGCACTGGGGGGGGGGGAGCCCCGATTCGTGCGATCCCCCATCAGAACTGCCAAAAACTCACTTCCTGAATACGCGAAGATCCAGAACTGTGGAGCGCCACGCTGTGCGCAGATTTCCTTCTTTGTATTACTTTGTTTTAGTTTCGTAGCAACTGCATCGAAATACATGTTTACCTCACTAATAAAATTGTAAGCTAAAAATAAAGCTATTCCGTGGATTACTTTCTTCCTTTGGATTTTATCTCCTCTAGATTTTCTTTATTTGGTTTTATTTTCCTGGATTTCCTTTGCCGTTTAGCCACGTAACGAACTGATCTACAGTCCTCGGCACAAAATACTATAGTTGCGCCAGACAGAACAAAACATGAAAACATACAAAAACATGCTCCAACTTTGTGATTGAGCCTCTATGGATTGGATAGCCAGAACTTTTTTTTATTAAATAGAATAACAATTCTATTTGATGGGAAAATAAAACCTTTATCTGGTGGGAAGAAATTTCCATCTGGTGGGAAATTTTTATGTGATGGGTGCACACATTTTCTATCGGGTGGATGTTCGCTCGTTTCGACCTGATGGGTTTTCGGTCTGATGCGAGGTCAGCGAATCTTCATTTCTGTGTGGGTTTATATTTTCTTTGTACTTTGGTTAGGAAGTTTTTTGGTGTGTGTTTTTGCATTGTGTTGTTTTATCTCGTAACCCAAAACAACAAATCCTGAATAAAACCTAAACAAATTTCAGGTAGGTAATGAGGTTTCTGGCAGGCCCACTTCAATAGGCCTACTGGAATTGTATCATTTTCAGTAAGCTTTATTGAGTTTATAGTTACTGATACGTCCCTTGATATACGAAGGGTTTGTGGTTTGTAGGGCTGGCAGAGAGAGTTGTGGGGGGGTCTGCTTTTTTCACTTAAATGTGTGGAAGGGCAAGTGGGGGCCTTAGATCGGAGAGCGGGGCATCGATACTTTGTGAATCATACTATGTCTTTCCATTTCACCGAAAGTCCTGATTTAAAATTCTGCGAAAAGGGAATTCCGGAAAGGGAATTCCTATTTCGCCAAATCCCATTTCGCAGAATCAAAATACTCTGTAAAAATTTAATATTGTTGAAGTTAAAGAAGCATTCCTAACTGAAAGGAATTTGCAATTAGCTGAGGTTTCTGACGTTATGTTTAGCTGCAGCAAGCGCAGCAGCGCGAGCGAGGCACGTAATTTCATTTAAAAATGAATATTCGCCAAAACAGGAGTCGGCGAAACGGGAATTCCCGTTATGCCGAAAATTAAGACACTGATTAAAATTTGGCGAAACGGCTATCCGATCTCAAATTTGGTACTTTCCCCCCCTCCCCGTCCCCACTTTCGAAAATATTGACTGGTCCTTGAAACCAGGGAGAATGAACTACAGCGCAAAATGTCGCAGAAAAAATGAAAACGGAAATAAAAAGGCGAAGGGAAAAAACACAAATAAAACCATATCGTCTAAAAAGGATCGCGAAAGCTACTCACTCAAAAAGAGCCGCGGGAATTGTGTAATTGATATATAGGACTACTCTCCCATTTTTTGATTTGTAGAGCATCCTGCCTCATACACACTTTTTCGTTCTAATCCTATTACACTAGACGACCTGTGTTAAAAATTTCAGATATATTTTTTTGTCGATTTATAATTTGTTGATGTATAGTAGTTTGGGTGAAGTACTGGAGCAATGGAGCACAATCTAAGTCAATATTTGGAAGCACAACAACGTGTAACTGCGATACTAAGGACAGGTATATGTCGATCGCGTGTGAAACGTCATTTTGTTCAGATTTCCGAACTCACGGATCTGACGAGCGTTGGCATTGCTATCCAGCCCTTCTTTGTGAACATGCCTCATCACATGTAACACCTGTTCTGCGTTTGAATCCGATTAGAGTAGGTACGAGTTTTTCAAACAACACTTACATATTATGGTATTTTGTTGTTTTATTATAAATCAGTAACACTTTTTTAATGAGGAAAAGGATTTTTAATTCCTAAATATCGGATGAAAATCAATTTTACAGTATTTATTTTATCTTTCAATCAGCCACCCTTAAAATATTGCTCCAAAAGTACAAAAATATATTTTAGATAATTTTGCCTCCACACTTCGCTAGACAAGACGATTCTCTTTCATTACAGACAAGATTGACACTATTCCGTTGGAAAATAACTGAGAAAAAGTGGAACTAAGATCGTAACTGAAATACGTTGTAGGCCCTAGCGCCATCTAGTAGTCAGAATTGAGATAACCAAAGGGGTTGCACTCCCTTTTAATAAGCTTTACAATGAGTAACAGCAATGTTTTTCAAGTTAATAAGCTGTTTGTGTTGCCCCATTAACTTATAAGAATTTTATATTTAAGTTTACATAGTAATGGCAGTTAATTTATGTGTGTCGTGGCAATGAGGGGTGGGGTGTATAATTTACACTGATGTTTTCACCACAAGGCTGAGAATCACTTATCTTTTTATTCATTAGTCCTGGATCATGGTGGAATGATCCCTGTTCTATGATGTAGCCTCTTTTCTCCATTTATCTGCCATCCTGACACTTTACCACAATTCACTGTATGTTGCACAATTTTTCTGAAAATACATGAATTTTGGACTACATCACTTATGTTAATTTCACACATATTTCTAGGTTTTCTGAAACATATCACAATTATTTACACTATTTTTTTTTTGTATTTGTTAGTGACATTCATATATAAATAAAATAATTTTATTTCATTGAAATAATGTTTCAGAATTTTCTTTTATTTCAAAAGAATAGTTCTGTATTTTCCCCACTATGGAGTGAGTTTCCTAAATTTAGCTTCTTGGGTGGCTAGCAAGCTATTGTCATGGTCAAAGATGAGGCATCCTGACCTACTTTGACCATCCCTTTCACTTGCTGATGAGTGCACTTGAGCATGTTCACTCTCTCTGCTGAGGGAAGGGGGGTGGGCAATAAACGAAAGTGGTCGGTGGGTTGAAAGGATTGGGGTACGGCTCTGGGCCATGTTGGCTTGATCTGACCTCAAAATGTAGCCTGGTCGAGGCCATGTAAACCATAGCGGATGGTCACTATATGAGCAGAGGGGGTGAGCTAGGTCCCTAGGAAAAGAGACAGCCCCTTTTCGTGACGTCAAGCCTGAACTTTGCACCCATTGGTTTTGCCAATGTCTGTTTTTGGGTCACATTTTTTCGGACTTTAGAAAATTCGGTTATTTTACCCGCACACGAAGTTGTGTACTTCCACTTGGTAGTTTGCTTTCGCTTTCTGCTCCCCAAAGTGTTATTTTCATGGATCCACCACAAAAGAAGAGGAGGGTGGCCCCCAAGGAGGAGAGGAGCGCGATGGAGAATATGCCGCGCCATATAAAGGAGTTCCTGCGACTTCTGTCGCTTAATTTATTGATATTTGATGCCTGTTTGTACCACTATCAATATTGCGAGAGGACACCTGCCTTGTTTCAAGTGTGCTCCCCATCATTCCGTGGAGGAGACTCCTTATTCTCCTATGCTTCCAGACGGGGATCCTCTAGACTATGTGTTACGCCTCATTTTGATGGAGGTAATACTGGAAAGCCCTGGACAAAATGTTTTGGTTGATGGCGTTCCACCAGAAGAATCCTCTCGATCCCAACAGCTCCGGCTAAGCTCGCACTTTTTAACATGTAGTCCCATAACGGCAAGACATTGTCTTTATTGCCGCTATGTAACTTTCCCGCCGTTCCCTCAAGGACCCGAAGGGTTTGCTGCTTATTTCTGGCGGGCGGTCAACGCCGAGAACGTATACTTCATGCAGCAAAATTTGCATAGAGTCCTGGCGCAGTATGAAGAGACCGCCCGTCAACAGGAGGCTGTCCTGCCGAACAACGATCTGCCCGACGATCTTGCTTCTACCGTTCCTCCTACCCATGATGTGTTAGGAGTAGGAGTGAAATTTATCTGTTTAATATTGAACAAATTTGACAATCTTGCCACAATAGCGTTGTTTATCTCGCTTCTGTTGTTTCTGGGCAGTTGCACGGGTGCTCCATATCTAGCTATGAGGTGAGAAAACAACTTTTTAGCTATTGTTTCTGCTTTCTTATCGGGAATTCCGACTGCAATTACGTAACGACTGAAGTCGTCAATTAACGTCATTATGTAGACGTTCCCATGAACGCTTTTATTCAAAGGTCCAATGAGATCCAAGCTCCATGAATGACCTGGAGTCTGTAGGGGTTGGTAGGCTCGTAGCTTAGCCTTGAGTGGCTTATTAGGTCTAACGTAAGCTTGACATACTTGGCAAGTTTTAACATAATGAGCGATATCGTTCATCATTTTAGGCCAATAGCAATATAGCTCTATTAATTCCCTAGTTTTACTGGCTCCGCGATGTCCGGCACCAGGGGAGGAATGGTAATCTTGGATACAATAGTTCCGTACAGATTTTGGTATACACATCTGTGCTAGATTGTGCATACGGCCTCTATTTGGGTTTGCTAGTCGAATTCTGTATAGAATTCTGTTATAATCTTATAAAAGATGTTTCGCTTATTAGAACCTTCTGATGACTGATCTTTAAGTCGTTTTTTTATTTGGCCTAGGAATGGATCGTTTCTTTGCTCCGCCGCTACGTGTTGTCGCGTCCAGTCAGGAAATTGACTGCCCAACACAGCGACTGGTATCTCTATAGGAGATAGCGCGTCAGAAACCGCTAGAAGTCGGCCTGACTTATGACGTAAGATGAATTCGTATTCCCTGAGTTGAAGTAAGATTCTGTCTAATTTGGGGGAGGGTGGAGGCACAATAAAGATTGCAAATTGCTAAATGATTTGTTGTTAAGAAAAACATTTTACCAAGTAAATAGCAAAGAAATGAATCTATACAATGAATAATCGCTAGAATTTCCCTTGCAGTAGTTGTTTCCTTCCATTCCACCTCAATGAGGGTTCGGGAAGTGTAGGCTAACGGATAGTTTATACCTCTGTCTTAAACAGCCCCCGATCACTACTCCACTAGCGTCAGTTTCCAAGAAAAGGGTTTAGAGAAATCTGGGTGTTTAAGCATTGCAGCGTTTATCATAGGTCGCTCAAGTTCTTGAAATGCTTTTTCTTCATCTTCGCCTCATAGAAATTTACAGTTTTTCCGTGTTAGTTTGGACAAAATCTGTGACATTTCGACGAATGAAGAAATATGTCGCCTATAGAAATTTACCATACCTAAAAATGAACGGACTTGTTTAGGTGTCTTAGGCGTAGGGTAATGTTGCATAGCCTTTGTTTTATCGTTATCGGGTGGTATCCCGTTTTTGTCTAACACAAAGCCTAAGAATTTGACCTTTTTTCGTGCAAATTCACATTTTTCAACGCTGAGTTTTAGTCCGGAACTAGCGACTAGTTCTAGTGCTCGATTCACATAACTGATGTGGGTTTTAAGATATGGACTACTCAGGAGACAATCGTCAAGATAGACGGTACAATAGGCTCCTAGCACGGCTGCAAATATTTGTTGTGCACAAAATTGGAAGTATGCAGGCGCTGTTTTATGGCACATTGGGAGCCTGTTAAAAAAATAGGTTTTAGAGTTAGCAGAGAAGCACGTCTTAGGTTTAGCAGATTCGACTAATTTAAGTTGGTAAAATCCGAACTTAAAGTCTAAGCGTGTAAAATACTTAGCTCCGCTAAGGTGAGCCATGCTTTCTGTCACAGTGAGTATTGGAACACTTACACTTTCCACGACAGAATTCAAGCCTCGTAAATCTACGACTACTCGATAACCAGTTGGCCTTCTCTTTATCATTAGACAAGGAGATAACCATCCTGATTTACCTTCTTGGATATTCCTACTCTCTGCATTTCGTCAATGTATTTATCCATTAATTCACGTTGGTAAAATGGAACTCTGTACATTTTAGAACTTACTGGTTGTGATTTGCCAGTATCTATAGGAACTTTGTATCCCTCGTAACATCCTAGATCAAAATCGTTTTTATAAAATGAATCTTGGTGATTTCTAAGCAAATCTAAAAATTCTCCTGTTTCCTCCTTGTTTAAATCTGGAAATGTGAACCTATGTTTTAAAATTTCCCATTCCGCATCGAGTTCTGCCTTAGATCTTGGCTTGGAATCGTCAGCTAGGCTACTAGCTGGCACCTCCGTTGAGCTTTCACTCGATTTGGATTGGTTTTGGGAAATATCATTGGGACTGGAGATTTGAGATACTTCGATGGGACTTGCAGTTTGAGATTTCTCTGTGGGACTTGAGGTGGGCAAATTCGAATTTGACGGAACTAATGAAGCGTTATCCTCGTACTCGATAATAGCTGTCGTGTACGTGCCTAGGATAGTACCCACTTTTAGTTCTACATCAAATCCATTAAGATTTATACACATGACTGGAGTAATACCTGTGGGAATTCGCCGTTTTTAGGTTGGAATACTCCTGTCTGTATTTCGGGATACGGAAAATGTGAATTTCTCGTTATTCTACTCTCACAATTTGATGGAATTATTTCGTCTCGTAACAAGGATACAGTAATGTCTATTAAATGTTGTTTAGGTGTACAATTCCATGTATATTTAGGGTTATCATCAGTTTCTACATCTGTAGCTACGTTAAGTGACGCTACGTAAATGTGATTGGGTTTACAAAATTCCCTGTTTATTATTTTCCTTTTTTGGTTATAAGCAACATGAGCTAATTCTGGTGTTGACGACATTTGAAATTTTAAATCACCTATAGTTAGGACGTTATCTGGGCAATTTAATGCTAACGAATCTGATTTATTTGACATATCGTATCCCAATAGCACTGAAATGTTACCAAATGAACCATCAGGAACGATAATAAAGTCTTGATCTCTAGAAAATTCACAGTTTTCTATAGTTGTTACTATTTTTCTATCGGTTTTAATCTGACGATTTCCGACCCCAACCAAATTGACTGGTGTGGTCATAGGAATTAAATGGCATTTGACGCTAAAATTCTTAAGCATGCGTTGCGCTGCTGTGTTCATAATTAAAGAAAGTGAAGAACCTGTGTCTAATAAACAGATTTCTGGCCTACTACCAACGTTGAACACTAAGTGTGGACGTGAATATTTTACCTTAGTTTTATTTAAAACTGTGTTCACTTGAGCGTTATCAGAGTTAGGCGCTGTTTGCTCCGAGTCGAACGATGCTTCTCCTTGCGCGTTCTGACTCGTGGCTAGTATTAACCTCGGACACTAGATGGTGCTGCTTCTGTTGCCCGGTTGAGCAGAAATGCTCGTAAGCAAGTTTCCTCGCTCTCCCAACGATGAGTGTTTCACTGGTGTTTCACTGGTGACGTATTTGGGTCAGCAACATTTTTGCTGTCCCAAAACGTTAAGCAGATTGTGGGTTCAAACGTTCCTACAACTGTTGGAATTCTAATTTTCCAATCTTTCTGAGTTGTTGGTGAAATACCAATAGAAGCCCCCGAAGGCATTTTAACTTCGTCTTTATAGAATGAATCATCCGTATGCTTGAACTGAACTGTGCGTTCGTTACCTAATAAAGCAATAACTATCGGCTTTTTAGTATCAACTGGGTATAATTCTGAATGAAAATTTGTCGAATCTAAACCATCTTCGAATAGAGTTACTATTACTGAGTCACAAATTAAATCGTATTTATCGTTAACTGTGTTTAAAGCATTAAATTTGTAAATTCGTTTACGAGATCTTTATTACTGTCTATAGACCTCGCAACATATTTTGACGGAGTTTTACCAAAATAGGGCGCTAAGCGTGTTAAAGGTAACGTGCGATCTGGCAAAGCAAGTTTTTTCTGGTGCCATTCGACGTTTGAGTACAAATTAAGCATTAGTTTTTTTGCGTCTTCATCTGAAAATAACGGAACACATTTTACTTTTAAAGAGGGAGTATTATTTACCTCGTTAGTTTGATTAACAGGAGCTTGAGCTTGAACTGAGCTGACATGTGGGTTTTGATCGTCATAATTGCTCTTTTCTGACTGATTTAAGTTAAGTTCTGAATCCCTGTTCAGATTCAGACTACTAACTCGTTTTTTGGATTGCAACCGTTTTGACATGAGTCATTATTCTCGTTTATGTCTGTAGCGTGTTGTGGAACACGGTTTTGGCTGTTGTTATTTTACCGTTGCTGATTTTGGTTTTGAGTTTGGTTTTGAGTTTGGTTTTAAGTTTGATTTTGATTTCTATTTTGGTTTTGGTACTTACCGTAATTATTATTGGTATTTTGATTTTTTTGCCCGTTATTGTAACCATTTTTACCATTATTGCTAGTGTTAGCTTGAAATCAGTAAGGATTATTTTTCTTGTTGAACTGGATAGAATCCCTATTGTCGAAACCAGAAAAATAATTTCCGCGTTTACCTCGGTTATTTCCCCTGTATCGATTTCCTCCGCGACCGATTTTGTTGTTAGATTTA
Organism: Lithobius niger; assembly: GCA_023313725.1. Lineage (NCBI taxonomy): Eukaryota > Metazoa > Arthropoda > Chilopoda > Lithobiomorpha > Lithobiidae > Lithobius > Lithobius niger. Next base: position 17,823 of record JAHWFP010146203.1, read on the forward strand.
TTTGTTGGAAATCCTCCTTCCTGTTTAACCTTATCCCAACGTTGTAAGCCTTGTTGTAGATTTTTGTCTTTAGTGCGACATTCTCGTTTTATGTGGCCTGGGGCTAAACAACGGTAGCACGTTTTGACTTGGTTTACATTTGTGTTTACGGCACTAACTTTAGCTTCAACATTTTTAGCTTTAGCGTTACTAAACTTAGTCATACCTTTCTCTAAGGAATTCATTTTATATAGCATTGTGCCAAAAGCTAAGTTGTTAACTTCCGTATTTGAAATTTGTTTAGTACCTGATTTATCTGAGTTACGATCGTCTTCATCGCCTTGGAATCCAGCCAAAACTGAACTTTTATAGATGGCTAAGTTGTACGTATCCCTAAACGTAGTATGCATTTGCGATGTCACGTGAGCTTCGATTTCCCGTGGCATAGCGTGTAAAAATACTGAATGCATTCCGTCATCCTTAGCTAATGGTTTGAAGGCTCGCTGTGATTCCGAATCTGAAGGTTTAACTCTCCAAAATTGTGAAGCCATTTTCTCTGGCCTGGCAGCGAAAAGTTCAGTAGTTTCTCCCGTTTTGAGACGCGCTGTGTGAAACAAAGTTGGGGTGACGATTTCACCTCTGCAACCAAATCTATTTATTAAAATTTCCTTAAAACTGTCCCAATTTAGGGAAATGGCTATATGCGGATTCATGGCTAAATAAATTGCGATTGGGCCTGTACATTTACTACATGCAACCGAAACTAGTTCTGAATCTTGTAGTGAAGGATCTAATGTGTGCAAATTTTCGACCATTAATGCGAAAGTGAAAATGTCTAAGGAGTCATCCCCTGCAAAAGGTAATATAGTTTTCTTGGCTGAACGTAATTCTTCCCAAAAACTAGACCTATTCTCTGCTTTGATATGATTCGATGATAGTTTTCACTACTTATAAATGATTATCATTTACTGCCTTAAGTTATCGCTATTTGATTGTAAACATACTGCTAAAGTATGATCCAAAATCTTTTGAAGGTGAGATTCGTCCATCATATTACCCTGTTGTCCGCTACTATGGTTTGGGGTTAAAGTTAGCGGTGTTTGATTTCCATTTGAAATTTGGGGTTTTATTACTACATTTGGGGTAATGGGAACATGGGAATGATTCGGCATTTGCGAATTTGTTGGCACTTGGATGTTAAGCGGTGTTTGAGCGCTTGTTTGTATTTGCAAGTTAGGCATAGTTGGTGTCAAGTTTGGTGTTATACATTATGCTGTGGCGTTACTAAATTTAACGGCACTGTTTGGATTAGTTGTGTAGTTTGGTTCAGTGACACATTATGGCTTAATGACACGTTATGGTTTGTGTGCTCCTGATTATTAATTATTTAGTGGTACCTGAGTACTAAGTGATACTTGGGAATTTAAGGGTACCCGAGTTGTACGTGATGTACGTTTAGTATGTGGAGACCTAGATCTAACCCGATCTCTAGCATTACCCTAATTTTGAGTAGAGCGATTAGCTGAGCGAGATTGAACTCGTTTGGGAGGTTGCAAATTTAATGCGTCATCGATCGCGTCGATGGTGTCAGAATACTCTGATTCTGTATCCGATTCGTTTTGAGTAGTATTAGTATTGTCTAAATTAGTAGTGCTGACTGAAGTGTCTGTGAATTCCACAAAATCTTTGCGATTCACAGATTTTCTAATTCGTCTGCCTCTCGAAGAGACTTGAACTGTGCCTCTAGCACGATTACTTCTAGTTCTAGGCATTATTTAACTAGATTTTTAGAAAATATTTAAACTTAAGGTAGATTTAAACTTAATTGTAGCACAAGTCTTAAGTTTTAAGCACTTTTAAAATTTTCCTAAAATTTTCCTAAAATTTGCACCAAAATGATGAATTTTCCCTTTAAAATGGAAAATAATGAACTTTCCCCAAATTTTATCACCTGAAGTCGGCAATAATTTGACGTTGGTTATTTTAAGCGTAACCACGACCAGTTTCACAGAAAATTAGCACTGTAATGACTAATAAACAAGATGCAGTAAACTCAAATTTAGGCTTATAAGTGTTATCCAAAATAACTGAATTTTCCTCGTATTGTGGAAAATTTAAAGCAAATACTCTTTAAATGCACACAAGATAATACACTTAAATATATTTCATAGCATTGAGTATGTCAACCAACTATTTTCGTAAACATTCGTAGCGATTTTTTAAATGGGGATCTTTGCGGTGCCGAATTGGCAATAATGGGAGTGTCCGTCCAGGATCCACTTTTGGCTGGTGGATTTTTGCTGTTATGAGTTGTAAGTTTTTTCTAATTTAAAATTAATAAAATAATAAAAGGGGAGGAAAAAAAACTAGTGTGCTAATTTTTGATTGTAGTGTACTATTGAGTTGCTTTAATTGTGTTCGTAGCTAGTATTTAGTTTTCTACAGTCTTGATAGGTGGCGATGTTAGCTAGAGGCATGGCTGGCGTTGGTAGGCTGGCTGGAGTCAGGTACACGTGATGTCGTTGTTTGTTTTCAAGTGTCCGTTTTAAAAACACTTGGTGACCGGCCTTTGGCTTGCATGGCTGTTAATTATGAAGTCAGTAAGTGGCTGTTAATTATGAAGTCAGTAAGTTTCGTTTATACTGGCTAAAGTTTCCTTCGTTATGACACGTTCCTCAGAGTACATTGTTCCGTCCTTTCCGTCGAGTTGGTCTCTGCAGAGCTGTGCCTGGGATGATTTCCGTGGTTATGGGAAGCTGACAACATGACCCCAAAAATCGTCACGGACATTTGTCGTCGTTGGTTCATCAGTTGGCCGGCCTTTTCGTAGCTAATGATGGTCGAATCTGGTCATGGTGGAGGTGAAAGATGACGTTTGCCGGCAAACACTTCGTTCATAGGAAACCGTGAGTAGTATCCAAATTGTGTAGAAATGGAAACTGTATCATTCAAATTTTGCGTAAGCCGTTTGGGCCCACGTTCTTCGGGAAGCGTCGGCGTGTTTTGGTTGTTACCCAAACAAGGGTTTGGAGGGAAAAGGAAAAAATAAACCAATTGGTGTTGACATTTCAAAAAGAAGAAATTAAAAAGAACGAATACGCTATGCTGACATTTTGAATGGAAGAAAATAAAAGCGAATACTCTTTGCCATGCCTAACCTTTCACCAAGTTAGGGTCATTAGGGTATATTTTGCTTGTGTGTGTTATTTCGCTTAATTTGCAGACTCGACTTAAAACTTGGGGGAATTAATTTCGACCCGAATGTGGAAATATTGCGGTTTGCAGTTTTCATTTTTAATGCTGTTGCATTTTCGCTGAAACAAACTAAACTACGGTGGTAGCCTAACTTATTGGGTCTTGGGCATTTTATCTGTAGTTAGAACTGAACCAGTAATTTAAAGTATAGAATTTAAGTGGGGAGTTGGGCTCCCTTGCAGCTTTTTGGTAATGATTTGTGCATACGAATTGGGGTTGACTGGTTTTGACCTGTAGAAATTTTTACCGATGATGTAAGAATTGCTGGTTGGTAGCCTAAGCTGAAACCTTTTTCTCGGTTGAGTCTGGTGTTGTTAAATGTGTTGAAGTAAATATTTTTAGGCTGGCCTATTTTTTCTTGGTGATGAATTTAAGTTATGAATGTAATTTAGTGTTATACGGTTAGTTAATAATTTACTTGTTAAAGTTTTGGAAAAGTTTATTAGACAACACTAATACTTCAAGTGTATAGACCCATTTGGGTTTCTTGGAACTAGGAAAGAATAAAAGGGTATTTTGTTGTTAAATCTCGTGTTTACTCCTTGCATCTGTGTGAACTGCACACGGGGTCTTAAGGTGGGATTTAAATGAAGCAACTCACCTTGGGCAGGGGGTTGGTAAGGGTGACACAGGGTTGTAACTTGCAATTCCAAATTTATTACGCTTCACAATCGCAAAATATCAGCAAAATCAACAATGTTATTTTCCAACAATAGTCAACTAGCGCTACTGTACATAAATATGCTACTAAATTTTCCTGTAGTTTTGAGTGTTAAAATCCTGTTTACAAACGAACCAACTATCGTTGTTGACTATCGGAAAAATCAGAACCAAATTTTAACGCTAAAATTTCAGCTTTTAAAGACTGAAGTGCGGAAAATGGCAGTACTTCCTATGAAATACAGCTGAATGCTCTTAAAATTATTAGTATTATTTTTCATTCTGGGGGATTAAAGGGAATTAAATCACACTTATAATACCATTGTAATGTTTTATTCCAGTGACCATTTGATCAGAATAAACATTATTATCTAGGATGGCATAAGGGCAATCAATTGTATAAAACTCTAATTATGTATTAAATAGGTAGGCTAAATAATGAGTCATCATTCATCTAAAACTGGGCCTTTAATCGACACTCCGGCATACACAATATTGACCCCACAATATAGCCAATTAAATCAATGACAGATTGTTATGCTTTTGATGTATCGATTACAATTATTCGGCAATGAGTGGAACGAATGGCATTACGGATTAAGTCGAGCGGAAAACCTAATCATTATTATATTCTCTAAATTAAATCAAGGAATCTCGGGTTAATTTAGTAGCGTGCGTGTTGTTACTAATTAAGCTAAACAGTCGTAGCTATTGCTATTGAATCAGAATACTTAGCTCTATAATAGAAACTTGAGTGAGGCTATCGGCACTCGGCTTTAGCTCGGTGGCGAAGCCCCGCCACGGCTCCTGGCCTGGCGTACTTCGAATCAGGACCTTCAGAGTTTGACTAGCGTGAACTAGTTAAACAACTGTTGAGCGGCTGATGATCGACTGATATCACGCATTCCGAGGTTCGGTTTAAATACTGTAGCGTTATCGGCCATGATCGATCCATTGTAGTATTGATTTATTATTGAAATGCTAAATATAGTAACATTCTGACAGCCTGGGCCTTTATCGCCAAATGGGACCTCTACGCATGTCAGTCATTTCATTGTTGCTTTCGGGTTCATTAATTGTTCCCCATATTCGGCGATTTGAACTTATATGCCGCCATAATTAACTATCCCGTGTGGGATGGATTTATTGTTATTCCTTGAAGTGATCGATCACGAGCGACGATCTTATCGTAATTAAATCTACTTCTAGAAAGTCATTTAGGTTCTACGAAACTGTCGTAAATATTGTCAACTGGTAATGCCATCCTTTAAACTCTAACAATAGGTGTAATTACACTTGTTCTGGTTACAAATGATCTTGCTGCCTCTCTGTCATCTTAGAAGAGGACTCCCAATTATATTTGCTATCTGGAGGCATTTTGATCTATCCGAATAAATATTCGGCTCATGCGTTTAATAAATGTATGATGTTATGCAAATATGTATCTAATCAATTAACTGTATTGTTTCTGTTTAATTCCGTAATTCATTTATACACGCAGTATTTTCGAACGTAACGTTAAAATTTCCAAAATGGCTACTTTTGATGAAATAGTTGAAGGTCTGAAAAACAAGGAGCTTAAGAAAGCTTCTTTAGACTTAGGACTAGCAGTAAGCGAATCCAAACAAATTTCCCTTAAAAGTTTAAGAGATGCAGTTGACGATAACAAAGTTACCTTAACTGAACTTGCCGACACTCGATCGAAGAGACTTAGCCATTCAAACTAAGAAAGAAATAGCTCTTAAAGAAAATGAATTGTTCTTAAAGGCTAAAGAGTTAAAATTAGAAGCTCTCAAAGTTGCTGATGCGGACAAACGCAGAGCACACGAACTTGCATTAATTGACCAAGAGGCTCAATTAAAGCAACAGGAATCACAAACTAGGGAATGCTCTAGCGCTCAAGATTAGGCTAACAGCTGCTAATCTTATTGTTAGTTCTGGCCACACAAGTGGTACAGTAACCCCGACCTCATCTAGAGTTCCAGTAAGCAACCAGGTAAAATTGCCGATGTTGTGCATTTAGTAAATAAATGGACGTCCAACTCAGAGATTAACAGTTTTCTTAAAATTTTTGAAAGAACAATGTTAATGCAAAACATTTCCAAAGAGGAATGGGTCGTTGGTTTACAACCTCTCTTAGGGGAAGTGTTAATTAAGGTGTGTGATCAGCTCCAAGATGCTGACATGCATGATTATGAAATTGTTAAGACTAAACTTCTTGACAGGTTTGTGCAAACTAAAGAGTCCGTGCAAACCCAGTTTCGTTCCCTAGAAAAATCACCTGAACAATTGTATCACGATTATGCGTTTGAACTGGAAACCTTGTTTTCCCATTGGGTCTCACTAGCTAAAATAAACAAGAGCTATGACCAACTTGTGAATTTAATTCTGCTCGAACAATTCAACGAAAGCCTGCCCAATTGCATTACGCAAATGGCTTCCCGACCAGATCAAAACCGGCACTTCAGCCGAGGCAGCAAACTGTGACGAGTTTACAACTCGCAGTAAACAAATTGCAGTTGACGTTTCCCTGAAAACTAACGAGACACCAGCTAGTGTCCAGCCATCTAGTAATGCTTCTAAAGCATCATCTAACCACCGGGGTGGTAACAGGAGTTATCAGACTGCAGCTAAACCGGCCGGTACTGCAGCGCCCTTACCAGACTCTACAAGTGGGAACTCCGCCAGTACTGACAATGACAGTGTTAGATCTGACCCTAGTAAAGCTAATGTTAGAACGTGCTATGAGTGCGGATCGTTTTTGCACCTGCGCAGTAGATGCCCTGAACTTAACCAAAAGGCCCCAGAGCAAGCTAATGCGCGTTTTCTTGTAGGTAAAAATGCCAGGGAAATCTTGCAGTCTAGTACCTTGGATGGTTTCGTAGACCAACGTAAAATTAAAATTCTTTGCGATTCCGGCAGTTGTGTAAATATTGTCAGCTCTGGACTGGCCAGAAATTGGTCACGTTTAAAACAAACAGTTCGGTGCCCGACTGTTTTAAACGGTTAAATAGTGAAATTACCACAGGTTAACTAATTTCTAAAATTAATTGACGGTACAGTATTAAAAACAGTAGCTTGTGTTTCATCGGCCGCTAGTGCAATTTTTCGAAGTCGTTAGGTGTAAACGGAATTAATGCCTTAAACCTTTTGCGCGAGCCTAAACTGAATCATAAGCCACGTGAACCTGCCCTCGACGCCGCTCGTGTGGCAACGCCCCCAACAAAGTCTGATACTGCAGACAATGGCTCAAGCCAATCAAAGAAACGTTTTCGAAAACGTAAACAGACTCAGGCCCGTACTAACGGAAATGACCCCCCCCCACATCCTGCTGGATTGGTCAAGCCCCAAGTGCCCCCTCCCAGCACCTACCTATCGTCGTTCGGCCACCACGGGCAAAACTTTTGGATGAGAAGGAACTCATTTAAAATTCCTCTAGCCGGCGTCTTGAACCACAGCAGCAAGTGGAAACTGACCACGCCCCAACGATTCACGATTGGCTACAGCGTCATCATGGTGTTCAGGTAAAATTGAAACGCAGCTTTTCAGATAGTGATGTAAGCCGCCGTTTGTCCATGTCCGGAAAACCGAAATTTAGTGAAAACAGCTTCTCAAGCTGGCTTGTTGCACGAAGCAAAGCGCAACCTAACCTAAAGTTAGAAACTTGTAAATCTATCCAACCCGAAATCGGCAGAAAACATGCTTCTGTTGATTGTTTTAATTTCTACCCTGAATTTAGTAAAATCAGTTTGCCTGAGTTTAATCTAAATTAAATGCAGTTTTTTTTTCTGATCCTCTTTAAAAATAGGACCGCTGTTTTAGTGTGAACTCTTATGTCAGTCTAGGGTGGAAATAAATGCATAATTATGGCTCTAGTACTGAATAGGTGTTCCCAGTTAAACGAAGGTTGTAAAACCTAACCTAATGTAGTCTTTTCTCTAAACAAGAGTTTTGTTTTTGTAATTAAAACCGAAAACCTAAACCCAGCGTTTTCCCGTGCTAGTTTATTTTAAATAGTGAGTGTACGCCAATACAAGTGTGGCTCCATCTAGGAGCAGCTAAAACTAAATAGTGTACTTGTTGAAATTTTAATTTTAAACTTCAGAGACTGTACAAACCTGGAGAGAAACATGTCAGTTCAGACACACTTAGCCGGTATTTTGTTTAAACAGTAAACTTGTTCAAACACTTTTATTTTCAGTAAAAATTGACTGGAAATTAATTTTTATCTTTAAATTTAACATTTTGGTCAGTTGGAAGCTCATCCTCAAGCAACTTCCAGTTAATCCCTGTTTTGGACTTTACACCTAAATTTTAAGTGCTAATGTTTTATTCTTTTTGTTATTATCAACGCCTTCCTTTGTGGAAGGATAATTACAAAGATTGTAACAACACATTAATAATATTCATTAGGATTATTCTACGGAAATTGTAACTTGATCCCGGTTAGTTCCTCTTTAAGTTTTCTACGAAATGGCTTTCTTTAAAAACAGCTGTCTGTCTACCCCTCTGCGAAAAAGGTTAGCACTGTCGTTAAAAGGTTGTTGGTTATTATCCATAAAATCTCCCAGCGTTGGCCCGGTTCCTTTTTCTTCATCCCACCCTTGGTTCCATCCTTTCCAGCTGAAGATATCTTGTTCGTTCAGGACCGTTCCTACACTACTCCCAGCTACTCGACTTTCCAGGCGATTTCCTACCATGATGTTCCCTTTTAAACACGGACTGTGTCATCCTCGGTTCCCTGCCCTGTAGGCCTACAGCTCTCCAACTCTCAAGATATACTTCGAGCTTTTTGTTTCGTCACCACACGATTCCGACCTCTACCACAGAACCTCCTGTTCCATGACTTGCAATTGCGGAGGTGCGCCTGTGCACTTGGTCGCACGGGGCTGGAGGCCTCCAGCGGTACATGTGCCAGTTCCTGAAGAGGATCGTCGTTTAGATTCCTGATCCACCCTTCCCTTGGCCCGAATTTTCGACGCCGCTTCTGCTTACCACCGGACCGGGTCCCAACACCCTGTAGTGAAGTCCTGTGCTTCAGGCGGATTGGAGACGCTACCCGAATTCCAAAAATCAAAAACCTCGGGGAAAACACTCAGTTTTTCTGAAGCTCCAGACTTCAGGTCCCCCCCCCCCCGCCAAAGACCTCATCTTTGAACGTGAATTTCCACAAGAAGTTACGATCAGAATCGACCAAACTTTGCAGCTCTTAAGAGCCACACACTCCAGCTTCGATCCTGTGAAAACAGACATTACAATTCCTTTTGGTTCCAGAGCAATAGCCATTTGAAAAGTCACCAAACTGAGCCGTAACGCTCACACTTCCGGTCGCCGTAACTCCAAATCGATGTACGAATTGCGATTATTTTCACCTTGTTCTTTTTAGGCATAAAGCCAAACCACACTAGCTTAGTTGTGTATATGTTGGATACAGCATATATGTTGGATACAGATTTAGTACAATATTTTTTATCTTGTTTGTTGGTGCCCCAAATATTATGAAAAATGTCCGTCTATCTCAAACGTCATTCTCTGCTGAGAAATTTAAACTTATTTTTATGCATTATAGCATTCATGCTAATCTGGTTTATTTAACTTTTTTAATATAATCTTTTTGCCCCTTTGAACACTACCTCGGCCTAGCAACTACCTTCAGTTATGTTTTGCCAAACCCCGAACTTTGTTGTAAATAGTTTTGAAATCTCCAAACGAAAAACTCGACCGTGACTACCAAAATCCGAATGTAAGTAAGGAGCTTTCCGTAGCCAAAATGATCTGTATTCCTTCTATTAATTTCCAGAGTTAAACTGTGCTATACACTTCGGCCCCCCCCCCCCCCAACTCAACTAGTTGTGATGTATACCATCGTAGTTTTCGATTAAAAGCTTGTTTAATTCAGCTGCAATGATTTATTCACTGCAAAAGCCACCCTACAAGCTTTAGTTTGACTTCATGCCTATAATAGTCTTGTAAATATTAAACCAACAGTCAGTACTTTAATTCAAGGGCCTTTCCCAATGTTCAGTTGAGTTAAAACTCAATTTAGCCCATCTCTGCATGTCCCTACTCCTTCAAACGGCTTTGCACCGAAAGCCTTTGCTAAACCGACTTCTCCTCCCACTTTCCATTGTTCTCCTGGCCCTCAGCCAATCAGAGGTGCCTTGACTTCCTCAGGGTCACTTTCGACCTGGCTCAAGCGGTTGTCATGTCCTCCCCAAGCAGAAACTCTACTCAAAGGAACTCTACTTCAAAGGATTCGGTCCTTCCTTTGGTCGCCCTCCTACACTCTTGACACAGCTCAACTCACAGTTCATTGGACTCCATGGCACTACTTGTTCCGTACAGCAGATGGATGGTCGGACCATTTCACTACTTTCGTATCGGCGAATCGACCACCCGGTCGCCCGCCCCCGCCGAGCGGCGACCGCTTTCTTACAATTTTCCCCTCTGCATCCTGCTATCTAGGATGGACGTTCAGTACATCAAACGGACAGTACCTCTTCACGAGCCTCCACCTAACATCCACCAGTTCTCCAACGCCTCCCGCCAGGGTTGGGGTGTCCAAATGCATCGGTGACCGCATAGTGTCCGGGACTTGGCCACCAGACACCACCGACCACATCAACATTTTAGAACTACAAGCAGTCCTTCTCGGTCTCGTGCACTTCCAACGTCTCGTCCATGGAAGGGTGGTGCAGGTTCACATTGACAACATCACGGTGGTCGCTTATCTCCGGAACGGCGGAGGTTCGAGGTCCCGCTCTCTTCATCAGATAACCTCAGACATCTTCATCCTATGCATTTGCTTGAGAACAACTTTATTACCACTCCACATTTTGGGCAACCACAACGTGATTGCGGACTCCCTATCTTGCCGCTCTCCTCCGGCGGACGAATGGTCCCTCAAAACATCCATTTGCACGTGTCTCTTCCAAATATGGAGGCGATTGTATCTCGACCTCTTCGCCACGAGGCTCAATGCCAGACTTCCCCACTTTGTCGGATCCCAAAGATCAAGGATGGACAGTGGATGCCTTAACCATGGATTGGTGTCACCTCTTCGGTTACCTGTTCCCTCTGCCCAAACTGCTCCCCTGGTCCTGCGCAAGATCGCCCAGTCTCCGGGCCTCTTCATCCTGATTGCACCCAACTGGCCATCGGCTGCTTGGTTTCCCCTCCTATTCAGCCTTTTGGTTGACTTACGCTGCCTTCCGGACATACCGGACCTGCTGTGCCAGCACCGGGGGACCGTGCTCCACCTCAAACCCCGGACACTCCAGCTACACGCGTGGCTGCTATCATCTGATTACTCGAAGCAACAGGTGTTCCTCTGGAAAAGGCGTCTCTCATTGCCTCCAAGGCAGTCCGCTCCTCCACAAACAAGATCTGCGACAGCCATTGGCGACAATGGCTTCGTTGGTGTATGCCACGACAGGTCGATCCTGTCGGTCCCGCTCTAGCAGATTCTGCGCTTCCTGAGTGACCTCTTCAATGAAAGACTACGTGGATCCACCATCCTTGTCTACCGGTTTGCCTTAAACACAGTCTTCCGTGCAACTTTCTACACTTTTAGATGACTCCGCATTTCCGGTCTTCTCAAGTCATTCGAACTTGAGCGACCGGTGGTTCGTCTCCTCTTTCCGGACAGGAACTTATGTATAGTCCTCACATCTTTACTTTCGGCACCCTACGAACCCCTGTCTTATTGTCACCTTAGCCACCTCACCCGAAAAATGGCCTTCTTGGTGGCTCTGGCCGCCTGTTTCTGATGCAGCGAGGTACAGGCCCTTTCAACGACTGCTACCGACTGTTTCTTCCATACAGATTACTCTGCGGTCACTTTGACCCTGCGGGCGTGCTTTCAGGCTAAGACCCAGAAGCCCGGCGACCGAACCAACCCTATATATATACCAGCCCTGTCTCCCATCGTTGGCAGTAAAGCTGAGAGAGAGCTCTGCCTGGTTCTTGCCATTCGTACCTACTTGAAGAGACCCAAGCTTCTTTACACGGTCACTCTCAACTCTTTCTTTCCTTTGCATCGGCGACCGGAGAAACGTCTACACACATGATCGCCACCTGGATAAAGACTGTGATCTTGGACGCTTACAAGACCCTCGACATAGATTGCGCTGACCAGGGCATTCGAATTACCGCCTATGAACTTTGGGCTATCTCGAGTACTTGGGCCCACCACAGTAACGTTCCCATTACCAATATTATGGAAATGGCATCCTGGAGACACCCGACTGAGTTCTCGTTTCATTACCTGTGTGATATGTCGGCCCAAGCAGATGGCTTGTCCCGCATTGGTCCCTTTGTGTCTTCTAAGCGTGTGCTCTAACCCCCTTAAGCGACACGGTCGTCATCCACCCTCTTCCTGATCGTTCGCGAAGAATTGTTCTGGGAGACCGGCACACTCTAAAGGGGCTCTGTCAAGTGGCGCCCACCGCCTTTGACGAGGTCTATGGAATGCTAAAAATCAGGTAATGGATATTTTCATGGCACATAGAAAGCCCAATATGCCAGGTACAACTGGATGATTGTGGTTTCTATTGCCTTTATGAAAATACACATTACGTTTCTCCCACCCTCCTCCCCTCAGTGTCGCCACTGGGGCACTTAGAGCAACGAAAGATGAAGCACCGACCTTCATCTCAGTTTATATAACGGAGGCGGCGCATGCGTAGTGGGTAGTGACGCTGGATGAACCAAGAACTTTAATCTCTACATTGCACAGCAAAGGCAAAAGGAGAATGCTAAACATCAAGTTCTAGTTGCCATGAAAATATACATTACCTGAATTTTAGCATTCTCCTTCACAATGCTGTTTATATATAGAGATTCAAACTGAAGAGATCTCTCCGCCCCGCTACCCACTGCGCATCTCCACCGCGCAGCCTCCATCATATAACTACCAGAGCGGAGCGTTCCGTCTCATCTTTTCTTCTCTACCTACCGTTTTGTACGATTGTGCTATTGAAGAGCTCCCAACGTTCCTCTACAGAATGAAGCCTCGTGCGAAGAGTGCCCCTAGGGAACTTAGATACATATCAGTCCGGTGACTAAGGAATTGCTCTGTGCTAAGGATTTTACTCCAAGTTAAAGCTTCAAGTCAAGGACCGTAAAGCGGCCGCTAAAGGAACGACGTTACCTCCGTTGACTCCGCTTGATTTATCTACTCGTTCCTCACAGTGTTCCACAATTGCGCATTCCGCTACGACGGTGGAACCTCTTTCTCATGAACAAGTGCACACGCTCTGAATTCTGCTATACGCACATTTAAACGAAAGCTGCCTACCATACCGGAACCATCCGCTTATATTAAGTCCTGGGTTGAAACATCGGCAAAGCGACCTCGGCTTGCCGATTCCACTCCTGGACCCTCGGGGCAACCTGACCCCGTTCCGGTCCCATGACCTCCTTCCGTTCTTCTTGCCGTCATTCCTGAAGATCTTCTCTCTTTATTCGACGAGGATGCCATTCCTCCAGTCGTTCCCGTGACTCAGCTAATCCAAGGCCCGCAGACCCTTCCTTTGCAGGTGAACCCGACCCAACGGAAATTCCGTTACCTGAAATTAAAGACCGTGGAAAGCATTGTTCCCGACTGCTTTTAGTACAAGCCCTCACCTGATTCCGTCCTACCATGCAAGGATCGGGGTCTCTCCACCGGGTTTGGTTTTGGATTAAGCGTCCAACTGTCTCACCAACCCCCCTCCTAGGTCAATCCACTACGTTACTTACAACCTTGCTCTGGACTCGTGGTTCTATTCTGGGGAATGGTTCTCCCTTGGATAAGGATCCAGCCCTCCACGACCAGGAAAGGAGGCTTCCTTCTTCCGACCTTCTGGAGAAGGCACTGCTAATCTGTGGAACTTTGATACATATCCCCAATCGTAGTTCCTCATTGTGGTAGACAAGATGGATTTTGGTTCCGCCTTGTTTCTACCTCGCCTTGCTGCCGTTCCTGTCGTCATACTTTGCGACAACGACCGACTTCTTCATTTGGGGCTTCACGTGCTTCCCAAGGTGACGTATTAAAAACGGCAGCAAATGCTCTTTGTGAACGTCTCTATGCAACCCTCCTCCTTTTGATACTAGACAATTGGTGTTCCTCATTAACCAGGTTTTTCGGAAAGCTTGTTTTGCAACTTACCATTCAATGAATTGGTTCACCAGGGCATTGTTCAATTCCACTCTTTTTCTTCGTGAGATTACACTTAATACAACGCCGAACCTCCATGACTCGACTCGGCATGTCCTCCGTAACCTACCAATCCACGAATCGGACACTCTGTTCCGAGGCATCATTCCGAAAGTCGCACCGCATCTTGACATATCTCGCAAACCGGAATCTCTTCGCCCTCGTCATTCCCGACGTCCCCGTTCCTCTTTCAGAACGCGTATCGATTTACCTAAAGGTGATCAACCCCTTCCCAGGTCCGACAACCCTCATCCTGCTACGATTTCTAAGCCTCCGTCGCCCTTTTGTACCAGCAATCACGGCCACGGATGCGGCCATTCCACTGGTCGTTCAAACACCCCGGACCATCGACGCGGATATGGCTCTTCCAGACCACGCCAACGTGGACGTTCCCCCGTTCCCACAACCTGTGGGCGACCGTCTACACTTCTTCACAACGGCTTGGGAAGCCATTACCTCCGACTCAACCATCCTTTCTATAGTGTCCGAAGATTTCTTACCCCTCCCCCCTCCTCTTCATCTCCCTCCTTGGAAATTGGAATCCACCTGTCTTCCGCCCTTCTTATGGAAGTACAAGGCCTCCTTCACAAGCAAGCTATCCGCGTTGTTCCCAGTCCGTCCAACCGGGATTTTACAGCAGCATATTTCTTTGCCCCAATAAGTTTGGGGGGTCCCGGCTTATTTTCATTCTTCGCCATCTCAATCGCTGCATCAGAAATCCACATTTTCAGATGGAAACAGCAGAATCGATCTGCCATTCCCTACTACCTCACGACTGGACGATTTCTTTAGATCTCGCAGACACTTACCTCCACATTTCGCTGCATGCGTCCGTCCGGCACCTCTTTCGTTTCGTCCTTGCAGGCTCCGTTTATGAATTCCTTTGCCTTCCATTCGGGCTGAGTGCAGCCCCTCGAATTTTCACGTTAGTTCGTCGCCCAGACCCCCGTTCTTTCATCAGCACAGCGTTCGCGTCCATGCGATCCTCGACTACTGGCTACTTCCACACCGTTCCACCAACCTCTGCAATCTTCGTATCGTCACGTCTCTTTTGGTGAAATTGGGGTGGGGCATCGACGTTCCCAAGTCTCGGTTTCAGCCGGCTCAAGCATTCGCGTTCCTCGCAGTATTCTTCAGTCTTCTTCAAAGCACCATCATGCCGTCCCCTAACCGAATTTCCAGTTTTCTTCTTTCCGCCAGTTTCTTTTTACACCAACCCGAGTACTCTCTTCGTGACTTGGACTCCATCATTGGCACCATAGATTCTCTTGCCTATCTCATTCCTTACAGCCGTTGGCTTGCTCACCCTCTCCATTATTTCCGGACGTACAACTGGGACGATCCCTAGGCGGGCCTCATCCCACCACGTCCCCTCGCCCAGGAGTTACCGTTTTCAACACTCAGCTGGTGTATGGATTTCCTTCACCTCACAGCAACAGCGCCGCTGCACAAACCGAGTCTGGATCTCCACCTCTTCACAGACAACTATATCAAGAACTATACGACTTCAGGAACGTGCTAACCGGACACCTCCGACCACATCAACCTCCTCGAGCTTCAGGCAGTTTTACTCGGCCTCCAGCTTTTTCAGCATCTGGTCTCAGGGCAAATTGCACAAGTCCACACCGACAACACGACGGCTGTAGCTTACGTGCGGAAAGGAGGGGAACACGTTCCCGATCCCTGCATGTTCTGACATCCAGCATATTCCATCTATGTATTCTTCTTCACACTTGCCTACTCCCCTTACACATTCCGGGGAACCGCAGTGTTGTGGCCGATTCGCTATACCGACGCGTTCCCCCGACCGATGAATGGATCTTACACTCCTCCGTTTGCAACGCCTTGTTCAGGATTTGGGGATGACCCATGGTGGACCTATTCGCCACGAGGTTCAATGCCACTTCGTCAGTCCACTTCCGGACCCTCGGACTTAGGCAGTCGACGCATTAATGCTGAATTGGAACCACCTCTTTGCGTATGCCTTTCCTCCACCCTGGCTACTGCCCCTCGTATTGCGCAAAATAGCGGCAACTACAGGACAGTTTCTCCTGATCGCACCAGATGGCCAGCAGCATCATGGTTTCCGGCACTCCTCGATCTTCTCATCGATCTTCCACGTTCTCTTCCGTTCCGCCCCGACCTACTGACTCAGCGCAAAGGGAAAGCACGGCACCACCAACTACAGTCACTGCAACTACACGGGTGGCTACTATCGTCCTACTCCTCGTGGAGACAGGAGTTTCTCCGGAACAGGCCCTCCGCTTCGCCTCCCGGGCTGTCCGGGCATCCACTTCCAAGACTTACGACAGTCACTGGCGCAGATGATTTCATTGGTGTCGCCTCCACCAAGTTAATCCAGTCGGCCCCTCTGTACCAGAATTCCTCCGATTCCTCTACTTCCTCTTTGCAGATAGGCTCCGCGGCTCAACCTTAGTCTACTATTCCGCTCTAACGCCATTTTTAAAGCTGCTGAACATTTCGGCCTTCTTGATGATTTCCGTATCGCGTCCCTTGTGCGCTCGTTTCTGATCGATCGTCCTCGGACACGCAAGGTTTTTCCGGATTGGGACCTTTCCGTCGTCTTCCTCCCACTGCTTGTGTCTCCCTTACGAGCCCTTGTCTGCCTGTCCTCTTAGCCATCTTACTCGCAAAACAGTCTTCCTCATTGCCCTTGCTGCCTGCATCCAGTGCAGTGAATTGCAGGCTCTCTCAGCTACTGCTGCGGACTGTTTTTTTCTGGACAACTATTCCGGCGTCACTTTGACCCTTAGAGCTTCGTTCCGGCCAAGACGCAGAAAGCTGATGAACAATCTAGGGCATTCATCGTTCCTGCTCTCACCTCCTTTCTCGGCGACGACCAAGAACGTTCCCTATGCCCCGTCCACGCACTACGATTTTACTTGAAAGCATCAAAACTGTAACGGGGTTACTACTGCGTGAGAATAACCCCGGATTTGTGGTGTGCTTGCGGAGTTGTAAATTACTGTAGTGTACGTTTTTACTTTTGCGTAGTTTCAAACATAGCTCTTACAGACCTGGAGTAGGGGATGAAGATTATCAAAGCCTGGGCTTCAAGTTTCACTAAATAATCAATCGGGTTTTTAGGATGCCACCAGGTGAGATAATTTAGTGGTGGTTAAATAATAAGTTAATTTTCTTATTTATCTTAAACACCCATTAATCAACAAGGTCTGACTGTAGTAATAACAGTCAGACCTTGTTGATTAATGGGTGTTAATTAATGGGTGTTGATGTCTTGGTTTTTATTTAACTGGGAGATCACAATAAATGGTATTTACATTTCATAAAAATAATTACATCTCTAGTTTGTTAATTTTCTTTGACATCAGAAAGAAGGAAGAAAACAGTTTACCACAATACCGTGGAGAACAAAAGTCCACTTGATTTTTCGGTGAAATTAAACGTTCACCATCCTCAGAAGAGCACATTAACGAAAAGTACTACAAACTACATTTCGAAGCTGTTCGAAAGCGTGTCCACAGGCAACCGGTAAACTGGAACGCGCTCCACCACTGATCTGTATTTTACACATCTAGACCTAACTCGGCGCCCCATTGCTTGTCAAATGTGGCGCTAAGTGCAGGGTGCACAATTCTTTCAATGTTCTTAAAGGCAGGGTTGGCAATATTCATTAATGGTACCATTTTCTTTTGGAAATGTTGGATAGCCATTGACTCAAGGGCCCTCAGATGTGAATCTTGGAGGGAATTGGACTTGAGTAACACTGTGGTTTCTTCCCAAGCGACCTGGTGCTGTTGTTGTTTGCCATGACGTGCGATTCCATTTCTCATGTCTCCTTTCCGGGTGTCGTACTGGTGTTCTTGCATACGTTCCAGTAGTTGTCTATGAGTTTCTCCCACATATACAGCATCGCATCTTCCACAAGGTACACAATACACCACTCCTTTCTGAAAATGCCGGCTAGAAGGTTCAAAAACAGGGGGCTGCACGAGAAAAACTGTCACACAAGGTGGGATGGGGGGAGGAGGAGGAGGAGGATCTTTTCTCGTTTTGCTCCTGGTGGCATATGGGTGCATAACAGGCTCATGTGAAATTGCTTCAGGCTGGGGGGCCAAAAGGGGGGGAAGTGGGGGAACGGTTGGATGGTGGGATGACGGAGGGGATTGAGGCTTCCTGCCTTTAAGAAGTTTTTTCAGGTTTTGTGGGTGCCTGTGCCAACACTTCACTCCGTTCTCTTCAAGTACCTTGTAGATAACCTCACTCCGCCCAGGAAGGTATGTGAGGAAATCGCTTGGAGTATCGCAGGAGTCTCTCGTCTTGACGGAAGAAAAACTGAGAGTGTGACGGTGCTTGCTTGCTTTTGATGGCTCCATTGATCCAATATGCAGGATATCCCAAGAGGAGGAACCTCGTCTTGGCATTCATGAGGTGTTTTTCAGCAACTTCCACTGTGGAAGAATGTCGAGAAATTCTGTTCATCTCATTCACCAGGATGGAACGAAGCTGGGACCTAGGGTGACTGGAATGGAAAGGGATTGCTCTGCCACAATGTGAGGGTTTCCTGTAAGGTTCGAAAGTAATTTTTCCTCGACTGTTCCCCAACTTAACATCAAGGAAGGGAAGAAATCCCTCTTTTTCAAACTCAACTGTGAATTGGATATCAGGTTTCCACGAATTCAATGTATCTAACACTGACGAAACAGTCTCATGCTCGGCCATCGTGATGGCGTCATCAATGAAACGTTTCCAAAAAGGAAGTTCAGGGTGCGCCCTCACGACATGTTCGTCGAGGAACCTCATAACAAGTTCAGCAAGAGCCGGCGAACAAGAGTAACCCATCGGGGTACCCTTCACTTGGTGGTAAAAATGATCACCAAACTTCACATAAATGGACGAGAGAATTGCTTTGAGAAGATATCTGTCTAGCCGATGCTCATCCTCTTGGATATCAAGCTTCACTGCCGTTTTATCAAGCATCTCCAAAATCAGGGAGTGAGGAATGCTCGGGAAGAGCGCTACCACATCAAACGAAACAAACTGTTGTTTCCCATCCAAAACTAGACCCTGAAGGGATCTAAGCAGATCGTCCGTGTCCTTGAGGCAGCTTTCTCCCCACTTGTACTTCTCTAACCTCTCTTTTAGAAACCAATCAATCTTCTTTATAGGCGCTCTTCTTGCAGAAGTAATAAGTCTCAAAGGGAAACCCACCTTGTGCGCCTTAACTTGGGCAAACAAAGAAGGAAGTTCAGAATCGGCAGGAGGGTTGAGCTGCTTGCAGAGATCTTTATCAATGAGTTTCAAGGCAAGCATCCTGTTGAGGTTGCTTCGGATTTGGTTATGCACCATTTGCTTAACATCAAACAAAATTGGGACATAAATTCTGGCTTTGTCGATCTCATCAAGCACTTTCGCTGCGTAGTCACTGGTGTCAGGAAAGGAGACAAGAGAAATGGAATCGCACGTCATGGCAAACAACAACAGCACCAGATCGCTTGGGAAGAAACCACAGTGTTACTCAAGTCCAATTCCCTCCAAGATTCACATCTGAGGGCCCTTGAGTCAATGGCGATCCAACATTTCCAAAAGAAAATGGTACCATTAATGAATATTGCCAACCCTGCCTTTAAGAACATTGAAAGGATTGTGCACCCTGCACTTAGCGCCACATTTGACAAGCAATGGGGTGCCGAGTTAGGTCTAGATGTGTAAAATACAGATCAGTGGTGGAGCGCGTTCCAGTTTACCGGTTGCCTGTGGACACGCTTTCGAACAGCTTCGAAATGTAGTTCGTAGTACTTTTTGTTAATGTGCTCTTCTGAGGATGGTGAACGTTTAATTTCACCGAAAATTCAAGTGGACTTTTGTTCTCCACGGTATTGTGGTAAAGTGTTTTCTTCCTTCTTTCTGATGTCTTTTGGAAGCCACAGTAGTCGCCGCTTGCCGGTTTTTGCTGTAATTTTCTTTGAGTTATGACAAATCAATAGCTTTGAATAAAAATATAAAAAGCTCAGGAAGAGGGTCAGCATTTGGCTCTTTAAACACAGACTTAAAATACTGAATAAGTAGGTCAGATTTTCCAAAGTCATCGTAACACAAGGTTTCGCTATCAGCCTGTTTTAGAGGGGGCAGGTCATGCCTTTTCTTTTGTGCAGCTGTAGCGTACTTCCAGAACAATTTTGGGTTTATGTAAGCAAATCAGGAAGATTGTTGAGAAAAGTACTTCTTGCTTGCGTTAACATTGCCTATACAAGTTCATTTTGATCGGAATAAGCAGTCCAATCAGAATTCAAGCCAGTGGATTTAGCACGTTTAAAAAACCTGTGTCGTTTGTTAATCGCAGTTTTGACCTCCCGTGTAATCCATGGTTTATCACGGGAAGGCCTAACCAACTTTCGTGGCACAGAAGCCTGGACTGCTCCAAGAAGTGCACTCTTGTATTCCTCCCAAAGCTGGTCGGTCGATTTACCCGCTGTTGTGTGCATGAAGGTAGACCACGCACTATCCATCATACCACTCAAGAGGTCAAGGTTAGCTTTAGAGTAGAGAAAAACAAAATGGTTCTTATTTGTACGGTCAATAAAGGGTTGTATCTCAAAAGATACAGCTTTATGGTCACTGACACCTTCACGAACACATGTTGACTGTACGAAATTAGAATTATCGGTGAAAACCAAATCCAGGAAATTTTTTCCTCTGGTGGGTTCAGTAACTAACTGCTCCATAGCCAGCCTCTCAAGAAAATTACGCACTTCCACAGATGGTGCATCATTCAGGTCATAAATATTGCACTCAACTGGAGACCACTTAAGATGTGGAAAATTAAAGCCTCCGCAGATAACCAATGACATATCAGAGGTGCTTTTGATATCAGCAATAATTTGTTCCAGAATAGAGACACTTTGATTAGTCCTATACACAGACAGAAAAAGGAGAGATTTGAATTTAGATTTAATAACACACGCACATCCTTCCCAGTCCCTGAAGTCAACATGCATCTCATATGAATCGTAAGTGGTTTTGACAGCCATCAAGACTCCACCACCCATCCCAGTTCTCCAATCCTGACGGTAAACCTTATACTCTGGGCTAAAGATGTTGGTTGGTTCACCTGGTTCTAGCCAAGTCTCGCATCCAAGAACAACATCAGACTTTTCGTCCAGAAGAATGTTTTCAATACTAACTTCCTTATGCCGCATACTTTGGAAATTAAGAAAAATGCCCTTTAAATACTTCTGTGGTCTTTTGCGGCTTGATTGCTATACCCCATTTGATGTGTTATTTGTGTTTTGGCTTGCAGACTTTTGAAGCCATTCTTCGTATTGTGCTCTGGCTTCTTGCCTCTGTAGGGGTGTTTTGTCGGCAGCAATTTCTGGACGAAAGTTTGGGGATCTAGAAATTCGTGCAGTGGAAAGTATTTTGTCCTTTAAGTCGCCACTGCCTATCCCTACTTTAAGAGGCCTATTGAGGTTTTCATTTTTTTTTACCAAGTCGCACACACATCCTGACATCATCCTTTGTCAAGGAAATACCAGAAATAGCTTTGACTTTTTCGCACAAGGCCCTAAGATCCTCTTCCTGCCTCTCATTAGGCTCGGATTTGCTGGATTCAGCAACATTGAAAATAAGCAGGTTGTTTTTCCTTTCCTCGCGTTCATTAAACTCGGAAACAATTTCAGCAATGGCCGAATTATCAGGCACGGTTGAGGACTTATTTTGCAGAATAGTATCTTGGCCTGGGTTGACATGATTTGAACGTTCAATTTTGGAGGTCAAGGCATCGAACTTTTTTTCTAATTCAACCAATTTGATTTCAGTCACACGCTTACTGATCATATCAAAGTCCTTCCGCAGATCATAAATTCGAGAGTCATCTTTTTTTCAGTGATTCTTCTAAATTTTTAAACCTCAAATCAAAGCGGTTTAACAGATCGTCGAATTTAGTGGCAAGTTCAACAATCGATTTTTACTGCTTCAGCAAAGGTTTACAGATGTCACAAACCCAAGTGACATCAGCTCTTACGAAAAAGGAAAAGTCGTTGTCAGAAATTTTAAGGCAACTTTTGTGTCTCCGCTGTTCACAAATATCACAAAGCAGATGGCTTTGGTTATTGTTTACATTTTTCATACACGCTCCACATATCCCCAGAGCTGTCAGCATTTTTTTTTTTTTTTTGGTAGTTATGAAGCAGACTGCACACCATACATTAACATATACACTTCAAGGCTGCGACCACGAACCAGGTCCCACTCCATTAAACTCACCAAAAAGCTTCCTTTTTATGCTACCTCATGTTACTCATGTTTTAGCTACCTCATGTTACTATTTTTAGATTCTTTGTAACATGTATTCCATCATTCTTCCATACAAGTTACATCAGCTACTAGTGGCATTTGCGCCATCGTTCTAGAAGTTTTGGTATTGCTCATGTTGCATGACTTTACTGGACAGACCATGAACATTTATCCAAACCTGTTTCTCAATAGTTCTTTCCCCATAGTGACTGATTTGGTTCTTTTTAGACTCAACCAATATAAAAATAAAGTAAAGTAAGAATTTCTGTGTGCTAGAAGTTTGATTAATATGTAATATATTAATTTGATTTTGGTTAATATTAATATATTATTACTTACATGATTAATTAACTAATTAATCGTTAACATTGTCCTCGACTGGACTAGGGCTTAGGTAATCCCAAAATGGATCTCCAAGCCTTGTCCAAAACTACTGCACAGACGTTGTAGAGAAGGCCGTACCACTCCATATAGCATGTGCATACTCCACAATTTTCGATCAAATGTTTGATCAGGTACCGGAAAAAACGTATTAATTTTCTTGGCCGATTTTTCATTTAGGTAAAACAACCTGTACCAGTTCACATGTTGAAAAAATTTTGAGCACACATCATTTATGAAATATTAACTTTCAACCATTTTTGACTCACTATCTATCAGATAATTGAACCAAGTCGTACAGGGAAAAATTCATAAAATTCTGACGTGGGGGGGGGGGGGAGAATCTTCTCTTTTATGTCAACTTGTTTTGTCATCATCTTGTGGTCTTCTCCATGGCTTGTTTGGGGAAGTACTTGTATTTTCCTTGCTTTTCAATGAGTCTTTACTTTTGACGAATCTTTACCCTAGTTTTACTGCATTTGGATGGTTCTATTTCTCCCTTTCTTGGTGTCTGTCTTCTTTCAAGCTTGTAGCCCATCCGTCTGTCTAGGACCAATGACTTCCCTTATAAGTGTGGAGAGAAAAACAACGAGTTACTAAATACATTACATGTTGTCTTCAAAATGACAGCGCAAGCAAGCTCATTCAGCTATTTGTTCATAAAGTGTGATACGCTCCTATTTTCATTTCGTAATCTTGGCGCATGTTTGGTCCTATGCTGGTCACTTTTAAGTACACTTTTAATTTCACTATTGTGATGCATGTTTGGTCTATGCCGGTCACTTTTAAGTACACTTTTAATTTCATAATTGCGACGCATGCATGGCCGTAGGAAGCGGTACGGCTGGTGCGGCATTTGCCGTACCACTTTTCGGCAAACAAGTTTTAAAATACCATATATTCAAACAGACACAACCCGTCTGCTGTCGTCAAACTTTTGAAGCGGCCCTGTAACACGCACGTGGCTTTCCTGCCGAGCTTTGATGAGCAGCTAGCATAAACCATGGATAGTATGATGGTATATAGTGTGATAGTATCCAAGTGGCCTACATGTATAAACAGCGAGCAACTTCTATTTCCCCCCCGCATCCTACGAAGGACAAGGAACTTGACCAAGAGAAGGGGGTTTTGGAGGAAAAGAAGTAAGAGTAACGCTAAAGTAAGCTTCAGCAAGTGGTCAACACCAAACTTTGGAGAAAGCGCCCAACACAGCAGCCAACCGATTATAACTTTCTCGAAAGTTACGTCACTAATAACGGAACAGGAAACATCGCCTACATACACAAGGGGGGGGGGGACGAATTACTTATTACATGCTACGTACATAAGGGTAAAGTTCTAACATGAACTGACGTAAATAAAAAAATAAATCACACGGTAAAGGGTAAACGAAGCTAACAGGCTGCATTAAAGACTCGTTTTGCTAGGATACAAGATACACTAATCTGAGAAAGAAAAAGCCAACTACCCCGACTGGGACTCAAAACACTTCCCACGACCTCACGTAATTTGGATACACTTCTCCCGATCAAAATATCACTTAATAGCACAAGCTAGCTTCATGGTCCAAATTGGAGGGAGAGGAGGGGCACCAACTAAAAAGTTGCTGTCGGTCAGGAAAATGCACCCCAGTCGGTGGAGCAAACTGCAAAAATTAGAAAAGTCTTCAAAAATTCTGCCCCAGCACCCATAATTAAATAAATTCCTAGATTCCCCCCTTGCTGTGGTCCACATTTTTAACTCAAAACATGGTCTCCAGAACCAGATAAGACACTACAGTATCAGAAAATGCTTCAACTTCCGTGGTTCTGTCCGAGACCCTGCTGTGGGGACAACAGTGCTCCCCCAGACCCCCTAGCTGATTTGGTTAGGCCGTGCCACTTTTAATTTGCTTCCTACGGTCTGGACGCATGTTTGGTCCTATTCTGGTTACTTTTTAAATTACGTTTTATAATTTTCAATTCATAATTGTGACGCATGTTTGGTCCTATGTCGGTCACTTTTAGAAAACGCTTTTCTTAATTGTAACGCGCGTTTTGATCCTGCGCCAGTCTCTTTTTAATTACATCTTTTCTTAATTGTTGTATTCACAGTTATAATACGCTCCAAATTCATCAAAACACAGAATATGTCAGGTTGCCAAATTAACGGCACCATTTACCTGATTTCAACCATATTAGTACTCCTTTTTTAAAGTCTTCTTCTTGATTCTGCTTATCTTCTTTTCATCACCTCTATCCCTTCGTACACCAGTTGCCTACTTCCGGCCGTTTGTCTCGCCTTTATTTATTGCTCATGTAATTCCTCATTCACCCTTCAAGAGAAAATCCAATGCCTTAATCGTTTCAATTTTAATTGCATGATACCAAATTGCTTATTACTGATCGTATACGAACTGTAGTTTACTGAACAACTTTGCAAAATTTAGTAATGCCAGGCCTTTTTGTTTTGAAAGTTTAAATTTCGATTATTTCAGCCTTTTTATTTTTTTTTATTTTTTGGTCGAGTCTTGAGACCTTCACCTCGGCTAATTTCCTTTGCCGAGAATTTTGATGCCAGTCATTTCCTTAAAAGTGAACCTGCCAGACTCCAACGGTATAGTTTGTTTTTGAATGAATGCATGTTTACATCTGTTTTACACCTGGGAGATAGAGGGAAAATTACTCTGAATGGATCGAACTGGACCTTTCTAGGCCAGCATCCGGCATGAACTTATGCCTTTGTATATGGGTATTAAAGAGTTGCACAACCCGGATTGCGGGAGGAGTAGTTTGGGAAGAAACTTCGAGAAGCTGAATGGGGATGTCTTTATTTTCGAGGAAGGGTCAAAAGACCCACTACATCATTGCCAAGGTCGGGTGGGCCCTTTAAAAGCTCAGGATCCACTATTTTGACCATTCCACTCCAAATTTCGATTTCTGTAGTCTGTTCTGAAACCTAAATCGGAGAGTTACGCAACATGTCCGACCGCCGTCCAACGTTCAATAGCGCGGTTGACTGACTGTGTTGTGGTGCCCTAAACGTGCTTGACATTTTGCCTAATGAACTCACTGCTAATGTTAAGCTTACGTTGCACTTTTATACGTGCTGCCGCTTGGCTATACCTGTTAATTGCCCTCATCAGGAACCCGGAAGATGCCCTCAAACGTATTCATATCCGGGTGATGACATTACGTCTTACTTGTGGCGTAATGTCTTCCAGCAATTTCTGCTGTATTCTGTCCTGTGTAGCGGCGGACGCTACGACGGGCTAGGTGCTTGTAACGTCTCCGCACTCATGGTTGACTTTCTTGCATGTAGAAATGACTACTACAGCAGCTCTGTAGGGCCTCAATCCTGGAGGGAGTGAAGATATATTTCCTAATTAAATTAAATTAGCCTATCCAAGTATTTCTACCTGGTTTTTAAGGCTGCCACCACCGGTGGGTAAATATAAAAGCTAAGGGGGTTTAGAATAAAAATAGGCTACATGTTATTTAAATGCTAGCAATTAACCTGCACTAAAAACCTTACTTGTAGTTTTAAAAACTCTTGGTTTTAGTAAAAGGAACAACAAATGAATATGGCACTTTACATTTTGGTTACTAGTTTACATGAGAGGCTTTGAATTAAAGCAAGAAGGCTTTCAGTGAAAGCAAACGAATTTACATTAGAGAAAATTCAACCATTAATGCAGCAATCTTCCTCCGACTCATACTCACTACCTGACCCCACTTCCGAATTACTAGCTTCAGTTTTGGATTCACTTTCCGATTCACGGACTACAGTATGAACTTTTTTACGGTAACTGTATTTTTGCTTGCTTTTGGACCTAGGCTTAAAACTTGAACTCTTGCTATTTTTAGAGTGTTCAGCAGCTTTAAATGGTTTGGAACTGCTGCTGTTTTTCCTACAGACTGCCTTTAAATGTTCGGCCGTATGACAGCGGCCACAGGTATAATCTCTGTACTTGCAGCGTGATTTTACATGTCCGTTTTTTTTGCAACAGAAGCATATTAAATCCTTGGAAGATTTATGTCTAAATTGGGCCTTTTTAGTTTGTTGAGCCACGTAATTTACTGACTTATTAGAAGAATGAATCTCGGCTTGATCTAATTCTGCCAATTCGAGTGACAATGCTAACGAAGTTGTTTGTTTTAAATCCTACGTAGTTTTAAGCATTTCTCTTTGAATTCTTTCAGAGCGCACGCCATCCACCAGGTGGTCCCTGATCATTTCATTATTGATTTCTTTTATTTTATCGAAATCACAATATTTTGTGAGAATCTTTAAAGCAGAAACATATTCGCCTATACTTTCATCTGGTTTCTGTGTTCTTTGAAAAATTTAACTCTCTCAGAAACCACTGAGTGTAACGGTTCTGCATCGTCAAGTATAGCTTTAATAAAATCAGCATATGTAAATGAATCAGGTAACGCAGGTGAAATAATATTTAAAATCCTGTCGAACATTTTTTGTCCTACGGAGGCCATCAAGAAATCAATTTGTTCAAAATCAGGAATCTTTTTAGCCCTAAAATAGTAGCTAATTCTGTTGGTATATTGTTCCCAAGTATCATTAGAGGAATCAAATTCTGCAAATAACGCTGCGGATTTAGCGGCCATATCTGAATCGCTATTTGAACTTGAATTTAGATTTTCGTTTAAACTCCCACTAATATTTCCACTAGCGCTAGCGCTCGTAGCTGCACTCACTACAGCATTAATCGGAATAACTAGGTCCTTCCTTCAATAATTACGGCTTTTGCATCTGTCGTAGGCATATAGCCTACACTCAAAATTTAATTAGCGTGATAATTTAATTATGGCTTTTGCATCCGTCTTAAGGCATATAGCCTACACTCAAAATCAAATTAGCGTGATAATTTAATTACAATTCTAGTTAACTCAATTTTAACCTAGAAGCAACTCGAGACTACTCATTGCTGTTTAACAACTAAACCACCGTAACAATTTTGTAGCCTACCTAGTTTTTAAATTCAACCCCTAACCTACAACGTAGCACAAATAAATTTAAAGTGACTAGGCTTTCAAGTTTACACGTTTCTCAAACGTTGTAAAACACCACTATTGGCCCAAGCTTGTAGCACAGACTAAATTTCATCGTTATATAAACGCTACGGTGAGAAAATGAACACCGGCACGCCAGCCCGGATAAGAGCACAGCACTATCAAGTTTGCGAGAGTTAATTAGACTGCATTTTTAACATGCTTCAGTTTTATAATATTGACTGTGTGCACGCCGGCGCGTCGCCCCAGGATACAACCCTTGTAAAAATTAACTGTCATAAACTTAATTGCTCTCTTCGGTTCTAGCTTCGGTTCTAGCTAATAAGGTATTGATTTTTTCTAATTTCATCAAATACCACACAAGTTCTAAATCCCAAGAACACTTTTGAAAAAACTAAGCTCATTCGATAAATTCTACGGAGCACTAAATTCATTGCCAAATGAATAAACTTGCACACTTACCACAAATTAGGAGCACTTTTCGTGGTTGTAGAAATTTAACAGCTTGGTTTCAGCTTGGTAGTATGTAGCACCTACTCGTCGCCATCTGTGATGTATGTTGTTCTAACATCTTGTGGGTTTACTACATTACTACTGACTATGGAAAGAGAACTACTCAGCTGTAGGTCAACACAATAAGGGGTGTTTATTGCCAGTGACAAGGCTTCTTAAAGACTTTACATGGTCATAGAATAGAAACGTGTGTCACATGTCAGTATAGAACATAATATGTAACAACATGGTAATTTACTTCCAACAGAGTGGAAATTCTCCATATTTCGCTTACTTCCACACTCCAGATAGTTCTTATCTAGCTAATTTTCGACTGCAGCCTGCAGGCTTCTTCAGGCTCTTCGAAGGTAAGTTTATCTTCTGTTTACATCCTTCGTTGTGAACACCATCGCCATCCGAGTTTGAAATCGCCGCTTCGCGTAGCCTCCCGAATTTAGAATGCCCTTCGTCACTGCCAAGCCTCACGTCTTCTGTAGGCCGTTCCCAACCTCTCAGTTTCCATTTTGCATTCAGTTGTTTTCTCAGGTCGACTCCAATTAGGTTAGACACTTGAGGGGAGGAAGGGCCCTGTATATTCATCAGTGGTACGTTTTCAATTTCATGGATCTTAATTGCAATGGATTCCAAATTTCTCAGATGTCTGTCCCATCCAGAATTCGATCGAATCAGTGTCTCAGCTCTGTCCCACATCATTTCATGCTGGTTTTCCATGCAATGGACTGCTATGCCGTTATCCTTCTTCTTATTCCTCACATTCCCCATATGTTGGCCAAGTCGTGTCCGAACACCTTTTCTTGTCTCGCCAATGTATACGGCATCGCAGTCCTTGCATGGCACTCTATAAACTCCTTCTCTATTATAGAGTGCCATGCAAGGACTGCGATGGGACGTGAGGCTTGGCAGTGACGAAGGGCCTTCTAAATTCGGGAGGCTACGCGAAGCGGCGATTTCAAACTCGGATGGCGATCGTGTTCACAACGAAGGATGTAAACAGAAGATAAACTTACCTTCGAAGAGCCTGAAGAAGACTGCAGGCTGCAGTCGAAAATTAGCTAGATAAGGAACTATCTGGAGTGTGGAAGTAAGCGAAATATGGAGAATTTCCACTCTGTTGGAAGTAAATTTGATGCAGTGTTCCACAGTAATGAGCGTCAACGTTATGGACTTTTTTGTGAACATGGTAATCTATGGGAGTACAGTTATGGGATGGTTAACAGAAAGGAACTAAAATGGCTACCTGTTGTGGTGCCTCTATGACGACACCACAGCCAGGAACAAATGAATAATAATATCTCAGCAATATAATGATACGCGGTCCTTATGTAAGCCTCAGCATAAACTTCCATGTTAAACGTCAAACTTTGAACTCCTATAGTCACAGAATTAGTCACAGAATAGTCACAGAATTGACATAGACCAACGAAATTCAGTATTTGGGGTCGTGTCGTAACTATTTCACCACATTACAAATTTTAATGACAACAATCAAACCGTTCGGCGTCCACAGCATGGCCATTTCTTCTTGTTGTTGTTGTTCTTGTTGTTGGGACTCTTTGCCCTCACCTGGAGACCGAACCACTGAACCGATTTTCAAGTTCTATAGTTTAACCCAGCTAAAAAAAATTCTGTAGAAAAACTGCAGATGAAATCTGCAGAAAACTTCAGAAATAATCTGCAGCTATTTGGTCGCTTTCTGCAGATTTAAAACTGCAGTTTTTCTGCAGATTTGAAACTGCAGTTTTTCTACAGATTTGAAGCTGAAGTTTTTCTGTAGATTTGAACCTGCAGTTTTTCTGCAGAAGAGGAATTAGAGCAAAAAAAATCATTTTCGAAACCTTAATAGTCATTTCAGCTGCCACTTTAGTATCAAGGAAAGTTTAGAGATGTCATTTATTATTGTAAACATACCAACGCCCAATCTACACATCAAATCATTATACTCGTAGGTTACTTACAATAGTGATAGATTTAATTCAACTTTATACAGGGTGTTCGGAAATTGGTGTCAAATATTGTGAGGGTCCGCTGTGTGATCAAAGATAAGAAGAAAAAGTCCTATAAACATGGCTCCGGAAATGCACCAGTCTTTAGTTACAGCCCCCCCCCCCCCCAGGTTTGGGGTAAACAGTTCTTAAATACCTCGTAATGATTCACCGTTTCCATTCCAAACTCAGGATATGTGCCATATCATACCTGGTATTTCAGTACTTCATAATACAGTATTGGGTCGCACAACTTATCAGAGGGAGAGGTAATTTTCTTATGGGGGTGGGGGATCAAACGTGGGGGAAGAGAGGAGTAACTGCTTTGGTCTTGTACTTTAATGAAACAAATTGTAGAAAAAACACATCGTGTGATTGAAAACAATCGAAAGTAGTACTGTACTTTCTTTCATTACGTGTAAAGACCAAGTAGGTTACATCGTTTTCCAAGTTTGTGCCCCCCCCTCCAAAAAAAAACAACTACTGTACGTACATCTCTGTGGAGAGCACCAAACATTATCAATCGGGTATCCTCGCCATTAAAAGTGAGGGATTTAATGTGTTTGTTTTCTACTCTTCAAGCAAAGAAGCTTAAAACGTAAAAGTGGGGGAATCCTTAGAATTCGGATGATCACTTGTTTCATTGGCCGAAGCGGCGAGAACAACATTACTGTACTCAACCCACACATTTGAATTTGGTTGCTTATTTGTTTGTTTGTTTGTTGCTTTTGTCTAACGCTCCAGCTTCCACAAAAATCATCGCATAAACTTGGTTTTGATTTGGAGGTAAATCTCCACCTCAGATTCTTTGTAGTTTTAAGTGTTAAAGACAAAAATCCTTGAAAACCCAACTTCTAAAAAACAATAACTTAGAAGTCTTAAAAGTTACATTACAGCGGGCAAGCTCTGCCATTCATTAGTTGCTATCCCCCTGTTACGATCTCCCTTCCAGAATGTAATAACATTTATTGACAAAAACAACAACGTTTGTGATGCGAAAAAGTACTGTAATCACAAATTCAAATTGAACATTCGCATATCTGTACAAGGTGACCTTGAACACCATTTGGAGAGTCCACATTTCGGGGTTGACAGACGACTTCTTGTTAATACAGGGGTTTGTTAAATCACTTGATGACTTAAATCTAAAGGTGACATTGTGATCCTTTGTTCACGTTTACTGTTCGGTAGTTCTCTTCCCTAAGTATGGAGTATCCAGACATCGAACTGGCAGACATGCACTACATGTATGGTCTTGCAGA
>JAHWFP010146204.1:0-10011 GCA_023313725.1 Lithobius niger
AGGAAATTGTCTGGGGGGACGGGGCAAACTGGCATAATTAATTATACCCGATTTTAATCGTTAAATCCCGTTAACCGAAAGCGAAACCATTCGCTTCAACAGCACTTCAGGGATCAGCTTAAGTCAACAGCGCTTTAGCAAGATAGGACGCGTTTATGCAACGACTCGCCTTTGCATTCTTGCAGCTAGAAGCTAGTAATCACGTGAAATTCCAATATGGCGGCATTTTTAGGGCACGTTTACGAGACGATTTGCAACGACAATTTTCTCGCTCACTAAACTTAAGATACGTTGTAACTTAGCGTCAAAAATTATATTTCGCCGGCTCGAACATGCCTCCGTCGCTTAACCTCCTGAGACCCGAATGACATTTTTTCTTTTTTTTTTTTTAAATGATAGTTGCGTCGGCTGTGGGATTCGAACCACCATTCACTTGGTTTGGAGACGAGGACGCTGACCACTGGGCTGGGCTTGCTCGCTTTACTCGGGGTCCCCGGGGACCCTCTTAAAGCTCGCGTTGCGCGTTGGGACTTAGTTTTTGGCCATCCCGTATTGTCCCTTGTAGGGACACATAAGCCATAGACGGGTCTCAGGAGGTTATTAACGTCAAAAAAGTTGCTTCTCACCAGCCAATATGTGTACCATCTATAATTTCATTATAGATGCGGCCGGTAAGATAGTAGAACAAGTTCCAGCATTCGGTTTCGTGTGGATTCCACCTTGATAGATTATTGTCTTGCTCATAGTCGTTGTAGCATTTATTTACATGTATTTCTCTTGATTTGGATTAATTATCGGCCTTTATATGTTGAGCGTTGGATCGTCCACCATGTTGGTTTTGACCTACTGAGCAATGGAACCGAGTAGGGTTCTGCTCGGGTCAGGAAACAGAGTTTCCATAGTTTTGTAAGCGATGCATTCTGGAATAGTAAATAAAAAGACCTAGTGAACGGACCAAGAAGGGGACCGGACAAAGCGACAGACAAACAGACGATTAATTAGAAAGTATGATAGATTAGAACTACATGTCGCAACCTTCCTCTTTCAAACCTGAGCGGGGCCCTGGTGGTGGGTGTGGCTACTGACGCTCTCTACTATTCTTTGCGTGCGAAACATCATGGCGGCAAAGCATTATCAGAGATATTAGTAGCCCCAACTATCACCAGGGCTCCGTGTATGCTTGGAAGAGGTAAGATGTAGCTTAATAACTTCCTAATCCCTGATCTACTAAATTACCCAGCAGGACCTTGTAAGCAGAAGAGCATGCACCATTAACTTATGCAATATATGAAGTAGTTTTAAACGATAACTGTTTTTTTTGCGGCGTGGTGCTTGTTAGAGGGCTTTGGTAATTCATGAGGAGCTAATTTTGGTCTGCAGTAGGTGTCGCAGCCATTAGTATTAAAACATAACTCGTTTTATATCACTCTTCGTGCTGGCGTTTTTTTAATTTTTAGTGTAATTCTCTTTGAAGTTCGTTAAACCACGTATATTCAAGGTTTTACGACGTAAGTGCTTCTTGGGGGAAGAAGAGAAGCGACGGATAAGGGGTGTGAGGTTTTTAACAGATCTACAGACTTACTTGGGAAAAAATAAACTGTTTCAGTCAACACAGAAGAAGCGAGTACTGCCCCTTCCCGGAAGGCAGCAAATAACGTGATAGCGAAAAGGTGTGCTATGGTTAGGCGTAAGTCGGGCTTCTGGTCGATGTGAAAAGTTTGATGGAGAATTTTATGGTCATAATGAAGGGCTGAAAAAAGGTGATTATCAAAAAGGAATTTTATGTGCATATTTAATGATGCAATGACGTAGCCCTATTCTGAAGCTTTGGCTAAGTTATTTGTTGGACGTGAAAATATGTGTATCGGACGAGTCGGCTTGAAGCCTGAGTGTTTTGGGCGCAACGTGCAGTTTTAACATCGCCGAAACCAGATTTTAATTATGGGTCGTCTTTGTGGAATTACTGCTTTTTATTAAGCTACGTGAGTCTGAGAAAAATGTGTACCGCTGGTTTTCAAAGAAAATATTCAACGGCTTGAGAAAATAATTACTGGAGGCAGCAACGGATGATTGAATTTTAAACATTACCAGTTTTCAGAGGACT
This sequence comes from Lithobius niger, assembly GCA_023313725.1. NCBI lineage: Eukaryota > Metazoa > Arthropoda > Chilopoda > Lithobiomorpha > Lithobiidae > Lithobius > Lithobius niger. Next base: position 2,105 of record JAHWFP010146204.1, read on the forward strand.
GAGGCGCTTGGACAATACCCCATAGGAATAACATTAGGAACAAACTTAAAATGTTCTAGCAATAAAACTATTGGCTCTACCAGAAATTAAAAAAAGTCACACCCCATTTTTTCGTTTAGGGTCCACTCTTTCCGCATCATTTTAAAAACATTTGTAATTTAAGCAATGAAGAGTTAGGCCTAACTTAGAGGAAAGCAGAACTCCTTCATTGAATGCGGCGGGAGTACGGCTGGCGTGGACAAGCTGGTGCCCCGATTCCGCGTAATGAGAAGTCAAATTTACGATTTCTTTAAATATTCGCTCAGATTCGAAAATTTGATTATTTTGCTCCGTTAATAGATGTTCGAACATTCATTGCATCCGAATAAACATTTGTTCATAATTGTGTGCTCTATAAATGAACGACATCTTTCCTTCCATGACTGTCGACGCGCCATTAAGCCTCAATCCCCCCCCCCCCTTCCATGTCCCAAAACCCATACCCTCACCCACACACACTCGGCCAATTATGCTCGAAAAAGTATTTTTTCAGCACTACATGGTTAGGGTGGTGTCCCTGAGAACCCCAAACAAAGTGAGTAGGTACAGCCGAGTGGTCCGAGTCAGGTAGAATCCCGAAGCGAAGCGAAGGGGAGGAGGGGGGGGGGGGGGGGGGGGCACCTTTTGACATTATTTTTTAGTCGCGGTGGACGTTGGAAAGGTTATGCAGAAATGTGACAAGGAGGTTTGAAAAAGAGCAAAGTTTGCGAGCGTCCCCTATCACATATAGGCGCCCACAGACTTTCAAACGGAATGGGAAGGGGCATAATCGTAAAAAAGGGCAAACAGTACTAAAACGAAAGGCAAAAAGCAATATTTTCAGTGAAAACTGTAAATAAAGGAAGGGATATTTTTCCGACCCCTGCATTCAGACAGAGTTGAATAAAAAAAAAATAGTCATGGCTGATTCACACTGAGTTTGGAACCTTGGAATCAATAACGCAATCCTAGAACAGCCTTTGATTTAACGGTTTTCCGTCATAATTTTATACTATAAGGGCGCGTTTACGCAGCGACTCGCCTTTGCATTCTCGCAGCTAGAACTCAATCGCGATGGCAAAGGTGACATTGCCATGGTAACAACGCTAAATGGATTAGCTAAATCCGACGTCGTTTGAGTAAATACTTGCAGTCTTATAATCCGTGCCAATAATATAAAGAATTCCTCACGACGAAACAATTTTCCCAAACGCTTCTGAACTCACGTTATATGCTGTTTTCGTTGCGAGGCGGCAGACACAAAACCGCCGCCATGTTGGAATTTGAGGTGATTTCTAGCTTCTAGCTGCGAGAATGCAAAAGCGAGTGGCTGCATAAACGTGCCCTAAGGGTATCTAAATCAGTTGGGGTGAGGTGGGGCATGTGCCCATGTGCGACAAGTATCCTCACCTGTGGGTGCCTTTGGACCCTATCTTTAGTGTATACTAGCCGTATCGTTCGCTTACGATCCACGCTTCGTGTAGTTTAGTTGATTTCCACAGCATCTTTGTTTGTCTATGACGAATTTTAACATGAATTAGGCCTAATGGAAAATTATTTAAAGTCCATATCACGTGTCAATAATGGCTGGCCCGAATGCAAATTGAAAAAATGCAATAGTCATTAAATTATTTTGATTTCCTGCTTCTTTTGAATTTACTCAATTCAATTCTTTTGAGATCTGTTTGTCATGTTGTTGTTACTTCGTACTGATGCAAATCATGTCGCAGCTTTAAGTGTTTTTGTTACTTTTTATTTTATTTTAGGGCCCAATTTTATTTTGGGACGTCAAAGTTTGTTCAAGCAAACTTTCTTTCTGATTAGCTCGCTTGTTCGAACTTTGACGTCATGAAGAGTTTTCAGAGCAGTTTTCGCGTGTTTGAGGGTCAAAATGTCAAGTTACAGCGATGCGATGAAAATTGACCGATCCGATGCGTAATTTAATTATCTTTCATGTGGCACTAATCTCCTCTTTGCACGAGCCTTAGTTCAAGAGGCGTAGAGGTACACGCACACACGCACGCACATCGTAATTTTTTTTATAAGATGTAGTTTTTGACGCCGAATATATCACCAGTAGTCGAGATAATCACACACAAGAAGCACTCTTTTCTCCAACGCTTATCACCATCCATAAAGCGTTCCTTTCTTAGCAGCCACGATTAGTCAGATGTGAATGGGACGCGAAGCGAGGTTTGCTTCCCTGCACAGCGCTCCCGCATTCATGGCAGCCTATCTGAGCAACAATCGAACACGCTCCGTTAGGTCTCGACTTGACGAATTCGCGCCTTGGCGTCTTTATTCCTCACGCGCGCGCTGTCAAAGCAGCGTCTTCTTCTTGGCGTGTGACGTCACAGGCAGCGCGAACGCGCGCGCCTCTGAATGGGAGAGAGAGTCTCCGAGTTTGGTTCGCCGAGTCGGTTCAGTCAGGCTGGGTGCGCCATGAGGCCGGATACCAATGCCCAGCCCTCTCGACACCACCGCGATTGCGAGGTATCATGAGCGACCAGGACCTGCCATGGTCGGAAAATGGGAGGTGGAACTGGTCCGGAGGCTCGGCGATCGAGTACCGACCGGATCGGGGGGAGGTGAACGCCCCCGACACCCCCCTAACCGTTAGCATTCCCATGACCTTTGTTTACACCCTCATACTCGTAACGGGATTAGTGGGCAACGTGTGTACGTGCATCGTCATAGCCCGCAACAGGTATATGCACAACGCCACCAACTACTACCTCTTCAACCTGGCTGTTTCAGATTTGTTACTTCTAGTTTTGGGATTACCGCAAGAGATATATAATCTGTGGTCCCCGCATTTTATTTTCGGCGAAGTTTTGTGCGTTTTCCGTGGCCTAGCCGCCGAGACGTCCACCAACGCCTCGATACTGACGATAACCGCCTTTACTGTCGAGAGGTATGTCGCCATCTGTCATCCACTACGCGCTCGCACGATGAGTAAACTTTCGCGTGCCATAAAATTGATCGTTCTGATCTGGTTAGTGGCCTGTGTGTGTGCCATCCCCCTGGCGTTGCAGTTCGGAATTACGAGGGGGCCCGGGACTGCGATATGTCAATTCAACAATCCTTTTCCCCACACCTTCGAGTTGTCTAGTTTATTTTTCTTCGGATTGCCTATGACCCTTATCACTGTCCTCTACGTGTTTATAGCTATCCGTCTTCGCAATCCCAGCGTCGATAGCACGGCCAACTCCTCAATCTCGACGCCTATTAATCGTCCCTTCTGCACTATCTCCTCGTCCGGAGGAAACAGTGGATCTCGCAAAGCAGTCGTCAACATGTTAGGTAAAAGCTTTTTCTTTTTTCTTTTGTGTTAATTTTTCTTTTGTACGGGAAGTCATTTTTTTTTGTTTTTTACAGCGTGCATGCTTCTTTTCGGTCCAGTTGCGAATGTTTTGTTTTGTTGTGGGACGATTTATAATTATAAAATTATTAAAATCTAGGGGCACAACGTAGGAAATGTAAACACTAAACCTACATTTCGATTTTTTTTTATATTTCATATTTAATAAATAGTATTAATCGTCATTATACGAAGAGTGTGACGATGCATATTCTTTTGTCAAATCAATATACTATACAACAACAAAATGACAGTAATACATTATATAAACAAAATGATCAGCAAAAAGATCAGCATTTCTACAGCTGAGTGTTGGACTATCTAAATAGTGGTTGCAAATTAATTTGAATTACAATATATGTAGAGTGACCTATTAGACAAAAAATGACACAAAACATGATTCGACAGCAAAAATGCTTGATCATATCCAGGGACGACGCTAGAATCACTTTACTGGGGAGGCGGCAGTGGGGCGACAATTTTAGCCAGGGGGGGGGGGTGAACCGAAAATTTCTACTTTTGCGTTCCCCCATCCTACCCCCCTCCCCCCGAAAAAAAAGTAAAAATAACACTTTTGCAATTTTCATTCTCACACCCAACGTTCTCAACTGTTTTCTACACCATTTTGTTTTGGAATAATTTTAAATTCAGCTAAAAAAAAGAAGATTTTACAATTCACAGTAACTAAAGCTACTCCCTGTCGCTGTGAAAGAAACTAACGTAGTTTTCTTAATAAGCAATCAGAATTTTCTTCGTTTATACGTTTGATTTTGATCTGATATTGGGGGGGGGGGGGCACCCGTTTGGGGGGGCGCGCCCCAGCCCCCCCCCCTTAGCGTCGTCTCTGATTATATCCCTTTTCAATTTCTCCCTACATTTCCCCGTTCTTGAAAAAGTAACAGAACGACTTGAAAAAAATGCTATTCTAAATTTCTACATTTCAGTTCATCAGTAATAAAATTCTTTAGTTTGCCTTTTTGAAAATGTTTACAGAAGACGAAATCACCACATCCTGAGGTGAACTATTCCAATACACAACACGACGAAAGGCAAATGAATGGTTAGTGTGGCAACCACTAACTAGTAACTAGTTGCACACTAACCATTGCAAATGAGTGTGGGTTGCTAATTTGAGGTTTAACCTCATGTCCCCTAAAGGGGTTAAATGCCATATTATAAGGCATTTAAGAAGCAATCGTCAACTTTGGGTAGTGACCTTATAATTTTATACATGTAGATTAGGTAACCACGTTGCCGTCGCCACTTTAATGATGGGAGAAAAAATATTCTTAATTCTTAATACCCTCTACGTTACGCACGAATTTCATTTTTTTTTTGGTGAACCTACGTTGAACATTTTTAATAACAATGTCATCTTAAAAGTGTTTTGCACTTTAAGTCTCAATAAGGACTTAAACCAGCGGACTAGAACAATATGATCCCTTGAAGAGATTGTATGAAAAACGTATAAAAAATGGTCATAGCTTTACCAGCAATTGTTTCAGCTTGTTTAGAAAAGTTTAAATCTCGGTCAACAAGGTCCCGCACAGACGTGACAGCCATAATCTGTGTTTCTTCCAAAAATTAAGGGCGTTAGAATTCTCTTTTTCCACATGACGGACCGTAACCTTATTATTGTTAATTAGAAGTTGTTGTAATTTATCCACTCGATTGCTTTCTCGATATCACATTGATTACGCTGCCGTCCACAAACGTGTCGCTAACAGTTTTGTATAGAATGCCATCTTCGTATCAGTTAGACAACGAATGGCATTCGGCAACAATGCGGCGAGAAAGCCGAGAAAGATCGAGTGGAGAAACACAAGTAACACACGTGTCCAAGGACTCCATTGTTGTAAGTTCGTCCTCATTAAACAGGACGGAAAGCCAAATGGGCTCCAGGAAGGTTAAATAAATGCGGATGTAAACCTATCTACATTGCCTATTGGACTTATATGTCAGACGACCTAAGTTGGGAATTGAACCCACGACCTTTGAAACCAAATACTGAGGTCCTACTGCTGAGCCATTCTGACACGGCCGAAAGGAAACGTCCATAGCCAGTATTAAACATGCACACATAAATATAAAAATACAATTTTCCAAATAGCCACTGGAGGGGCGCTTACTTGCACGCCACACCCCAAAAAAACCGAAAGAAACACACAATAAAGCGTAAAAATGGAGATTAAACCGGACGGAAAACCAAATGGGCTCGAGTACGGTTAAATAAATACGGATGCAAACCAAATACTGAGCTTCTGAACATCGCTTCCCTTTGGCTGTGTCAGTATGACTCAGCCGTAGGACCTCGGCATTTGATTTCAAAGGTCGTAGGTTCATTTCCCCACTCCAGGGGTTGAAGTCCAAAAGGCAACGTAAATACTTTTTATTATGGCCTCTAGGTTGTAAAGGTGTTGGTGTACCTGTCCGCACGAAAGCAATAAAAGTAGAGGATTGTGGATTGCACAGACTGTCTTCGTCGTAGAAGGACAGGACGCAAGTATTTTTTTTTTATTAATTTCTTTGAGCTTAAGTCAGCCGAAGCAATTGAATGCTCGTGTGACTGAACCGGCTCAATTTTAAACATTACTAGACTTTTGTTGAGAAGAAGAAATATCTGGTTAAAGAACGAACCAACCCGGGGATTTGAACCGTGAAACCTCCGATCGTCGTAGGGGCCGAAAGATTGTCCAGAACTGGCCAGAATAGTTCCTGTAGCCGCTGAGGGAGTAGGGTAGCCTGTCACGCTACCCTGGCCGTCAGTCCTGGCGGAGAGTTTGCCAAGGTCCTCTTTCCAGGGGTTCGACCAGATCCTCAAACCCCCAGCAACCCGACTGAGCTCTCTCACCGCTCAGCCGCGATGGCGTAGATTTTTTGTTACAGGCCAATTATTATATTCCTCGATTTGCTTAGATGTATTCCTCACATAAGTTTCACTCTGCTTCACCCTGCTCTATAATTCCACAGCTTGGTTGTAACGGAATGTCAATTATGGTATAATTGGCAGCAATCTTCTCCATATCCGTCACGCGCGTCACAAAGACAATGCTCATTCATTAATCATGAGTAAAGCATATTAACCAAGGATGCTGACACTGGGTTGTGGAGTTGATCCCTAGCATAAGTTCGGGCCTAACGGCGACTAAAAACAGTATGGCTGTAAGGCCTAACTATACTATTACTGCCAAAGCGTGTTGCAGAGTTGAAGGCTTGAGAAGGTAGAAGGGGAGAAACGAAACGAAAGAGAGATAAAAGTAGTATTGAGGGTTCAAAGAGTTTTAGCGACCGTTAATCGCTTCCAGCCGTTTGCATGACGAAACCCTAAAGCTTGTGGCACACAGCTCCTTCCGTTCCGACGACGAAGAGAGCCTCCAGGGCCATGGAGTTAGTGACTGCAGTTAGTGACCCAAACCTCTACGTCCCTGGTGACTGACTACAACGGAGGGCCCAGCACACATTGATTCCGTCGCTAACTACGGTGGCACCCTGGAGGCTCTCTTCGTCGTCGGAATGGAACGGAACGGAGCAGTGTGCCACAAGCTTTAAGCCCCATGTCTGCGGCACCAACATTCCCAGGTGGTCACGCACCCAAGTACCAATCGCCCCTAATAATCGGTGTTTCCAGCACGGCAAGGCTGAAGAGGGAGTGCCGTCATACCATAACATTAAAGTTTGGGAAGGCGTCCTTTGTGGAGAAAACGTGCCCTCAATAACGTAGTAGATTTTTGTTACTGGATAGCTGGCTAGATAGCTACTATTAGCTAAGGTCAGGTCTCCCATGTTAATTCTCAAAGATTCCGTCGGGTATAAAACCACGTCTACAGCTCGTTAGGAAAGGTGTGCGTATTTAATTTTGGCACACAGGAAAAAGTAATAAGGGGGAGTGCCTTTTTGTAAAATGGGGGTTGCAACTGAAGCACGTGGCCTTGAAGTGGCGCGTAAATGCAAAATTATTGTTGTAACCATTGTTTTTATTCTTATCCAACAGTCTAATATGATATGCTTAAGTCTTATACGCACACCGTTTCAGTAAAGGTCAAAGAGTTTTAGCGAGCATTAACCGCACCCGGTCATCTACCCGACGAAGCCCTAAATCTGCAACACTCACTCTTATGTACCGCAACAATTCACTCTAAGTTTTAACAAAATAACTATTCACGCAATTATTAAACTATTTGCTTTAACGATATGGTAAATAACGATTGGTTGCTGGTTGTATACCGTTCAGTGAGTTGAATGATATCACTACTTCCTATGGCCGACCTTTTTTGGAAGCCATCTTGATGGTTTTCGTCGTCGTTTCCATCTTCCGCATGGCATTGTGCGTCAATTGGGCGATAAGTCTGTCCTCCTGTCCGGTGTTTTTCAATTTTTGCAGGAGGTACAGATGTATGACAAGATTTAGATTAGGGGTTTGAATAATATCTCTGTAATGTGTGGTGCAGTGGCAACCCGGACCACTGCACTGTGACTGAGGTTGGCGCTAATGACCAAGCTGTCAACGCGCCATTAAGCCTCATCTCCC
>JAHWFP010146204.1:10111-20257 GCA_023313725.1 Lithobius niger
CCCCCCCCCCCTTTTTTTGGAAACTTGGCGGCTTCTCTTATACCAGTTTTGGTTTTCAGTAGATAACATTATACGTGGCTTCGGCCGAAGACTTTTGACGATATGGTTGTAATGCAGTCTCTGTATCTTCAATCAAAGTTAACAGTGGCATTAGTAGAGTTGCTATTCCCATGGAGGTAAAACGGAACCGAAAAGCGTGAAAGAGGAAGAAAAACCGGAAAAACACTGGTGGATGTAGGAAATCATTCCCACATTAACTTCACCAGGAATTTACAAACATCAAAATAAAGTAAAATTTCGAGCAACAGCTCAAGTGAACTAAATATTGGCTGCCATTTTGTAGGCACGTGACCTCATTTCCAACATGGCTGCCGGTATGTGTTGACTTGAGCTGTAGATTGAAAATTTTACCTTATTTTAATGTTTGTAAGTACGCCGGTGACGTAAAGGTCCATTATTTTTATGCTTGCACACTCATGTTTGCATTTTATTGGTTTTTGGTGAATGAGACGTAAATAAAGAGCCGAAAATTAGAACTTTTTGTCTTTTTATGCATGTAAGGTTTGGCCGTATCTCCATTCGAACACCTAATGACAGTTATTAAGTAATTATCAGCAATTATGGGTCATTACCCCGTTCGACAGGGAAGAACTTTTGGAAACATTTGCCAGCCTTCGAACAATGTAAGAAGCAACAACTTTCCACGTGGACTGACGTTCCATTCTTTGCAACTTGTAACTTGGCTTATGGCGGGAAGCTTGCTATAAATGAAAAAGAACGTTTTTCCGCCAGAGACACTCGCAAAAAGCTACAAGCGGCAGAGATGCTCTTTGTCGTCTTGTAGGACAAATTCAAGTTGATCGATGTCACGTTGTAAATAATTCTTGTTGTAAATTTTGCTGAAGGAGACGAAGTAAATTGGATCGTTTTCTTTGCAAGCATGAGTCGACTCATTGAATTTATATGCATGTGCACTTGCAGGGGCTATTGCGAGTCAGGCGCAACATTCTCATGGTTGAGGAATAATTAGTAAAAAATTATCTTGTTTATTGAAAACAGTAGTACATATTGGTTTTCTGAAGTCTAGGTCGAGCTTTGTATACCTTCAGTGGCACAAGTAAATTATAATTTCCGTTACAGTATTACATTGATGGTTTGACATTTATTTCATTAATTTGTTAAGTTTCAAACGTATCGTGAATCCATAACAATAAACCCAGAGCTTTCTACGGCAATAATGTAATTCTTCCATCAAATTCGCACGTAATTTTGTTGGAACGAAACGGCTTTAGCAGGAATTAAACAGCGAACGTAAACATTTTAAGTGGCTTTAAGTAAATTCAAATCTAAGACCATAGATTCTTCCAGGTTTGCAGTGCAACCGTTATGGAAGTTACCGGATCGTTTGAAATGACCTATTTCATTTCGGGTGCTTGATGGGAACATACTTCAAACAGATGGGACCATAAACCAAGTTATCGGTAAACCCGAATAATGTGTGTCCGCCAAATTCAACATCATCTATAATTAGAAGCCGCAAAATAGCAAAATTGTTGCCATGGTAACGTGCACGACAGAGCGACGTAGTTAGTTAGCTACCTATGACGCAGTTTAACCCTTTAGACACACTATTCAACTTCCAGCAGCAGAAAAAGATCCATTGGAAAGAAGTGCAACCAACGCTAAGGAGGGCTATTAAGGCATATTTATACATTAATCTCGCTTTGTGTTCTCGCAGCTAGAAGCTGGAAATCATCTAAAATTACAACTTGTTGGCGGTTTTAGCTTTGCCGGTTCGTAACGCTGACAACCAATAATGTCGGTTCAGAAACGACTGAGCGAAATTGTTTCGTCAGGCGGAAGTCCTCATCTTATTGTCACGGGTTAAACGACTGCAAACATTTAGCCAAATGATGTCGGCGATAGCCAATCCATGTAGCTTTGTTACCATGATAACGATACCTATGCCATAGAGACTAGAGTCAAACTGCGAAAATGTACATTCTACACGTACATCGTTGCATACAGTGGTACGTTAACAGAATTACATGGTAAATAAGAAGCTGAATTTTGACTAATCCGTGCTTTTTTTTCCGTTTCAATAATATATCGCTTCACTGGAGGACTGTCTCTTTTCCTTTCAATTTAGGAATCACATTGAAGAATTTCGAATATTAGGAATAGAATGGTTTTATTGTAATCTGCAGTAAGATTAGGTAAGTTATCAGGTAAGATACAGAGATTTGGTAAGTTACCAGGTAAAAATCAGTTAAAAAATATACCCCCTGTGGAGATTCGTGGGTAATTTCGTGTGCACCTGAGCTGCTTTCGTCGAGCAGCTAAACGACAAGACAGAAAATATATTGATGGAGCACTCGTTAAAAAAGACACTCAATTCGTCAATCGACTTTTCTTCGTCGAAGTCTGAAGAAACCACAAAGTCTGTCAAACCGGGAAGTTCGTTTAGATGATTTTTAACAACTTCTTCCCCCAATTATTGAAGTAATTAAGAAAAATGCTCACCACTTTGGTTTCCCTTTAATTATGCTTTGCAAAATCAAAGCCAAACGGTGGTCGTTAATAATTAATTCCAGAATTAATTTAAGGGTTTGCCAGTGCCAAAGTCAAATTCATTAAAGTAAGTCGTGGTAGGAAGATGTCAGTTTTTAAGCGCCAAAACGATCACTCACGATTACATTTTGTAGACTGATGTTAAAAAAATAAACGTAGGCCCTATTTAAGCCACTGGTTCAACTTTTGGAGGCAGCTATTTGTAACAAAACGAGTGCCGGAAATATTCGTCCGGAAATGATCCGTTGCACATAATGACAGTATTAATAACAAGTTTATTACCTCAATAAAAGGGAAAGGGAGATACAGGAAGGGATCAATTATTGATTCGCTAACTGTCCCAAATGTTAAAGTAACTAAGTGAATTGAAAGTATTTCATGTACTTAAACCCCGTTACCTCGGGGGATACCCGTCTTAAACTGGCGTCTTTAACATTCACCAGCTCGGATGGCAGGGAGTTCCACGGGCCGACCACGCGGTTTGCGAAAACGTATTTAGTGCAGCCAAATTTTGTTTTCACCACTGTGAGTTTCACCACTGTGAGTCTGGTGTAGCAATTTCCACGAACGTTAAAAAAGAGAGATGGGCCCATATCAGTGAAACCCCACAAAATAGAGAAAGTTAGGCTTAGATCAGCAGTCAGACGTCTATATTCGAAGAATTCAAGGCCCAGATGCTCAAACCGCTGTTTGTACGTCATATTATAGCCGCGCAAAGTTTTGGTGAAAGAGCTTTGCACCAACTTGATATCCTCCATCAGGTATGGCGACCATACTTGACAAGCGTATTCCATAATTGGCCGAACCATACACAATGAAGGCCCATAATCAATGTTGAAACGTCGCCAGAAGCAAAATTGCGCTTGATCATGAAACCCATCCGCTTTGCAGTCCTTTCCTGAGTACAATGCAAACCTACAAAATTAATAACTTTCTCATAACCTAGATTCCAAAACATTTACAATTCAAAAACGTCTTTTTCAATAAACACCTGTTAGACACACTTAGATAACGTTTTTTGACGTTTTTTAGTAAAAAAAAAACCCACATAAAATCGTTTATGGACTAAGAAAAAATCTTTAAAAACATGTTGCAGACAAGAAATGCGTTTAAAACACTAGCATTCGGTTTTAAACACTTTTTAAACTAATGCTTAAACACATGCACTGATGGAATGGTTTAAAAAAACTTTTTTTTTTATCTTAAAACCGCAATTATTTTACAACACATAATAGACACGCTTTCGTTACCCACAATTTTCAAAACCATGCGTTGTAATAAAACGTTTGTCGCTATGTGTGTTTTGAGCATGTGTTTTTAAAATTAATTACTGCAGATTGAACGCTTAGTGTTATTTTAAACGTATTTCAACACTACGTAAACGTAAGGTTTCTTCCCAGCCCATGCTATTCGAAAAACGTTTGTGTATTTTTCACCTAAAAGCGTCTTTTGGTTGAGTCTATAAAATGTGTTTATTTTAAAACACGTGTTTTCACACTGTTTCACTGAAAACTTCACTAATGAGGACTTAGTTAAGGCGCATTTCATGGGGGCCAGCGTTAGCTTGGTTGTACACTACAGTGCAGTATTCTCAAATCCAAGTTAACCAAATCGTTGCCAAGTTTGACACTGTAGTGGTATTATTTTGTTATGAGTAACTGCCTCCGCTGAAAGTTGGCTGATACTGTGACGGCTCGTTTCCGGATCCTTGTTTGTTGACGAGTTTTGATAGGTTGAGGAGGGGTTTACAGGTGTAGAAGATTTTTACAGTGACGAGTTTTACAGCGTGAAATCATTAATAGATTTAATAGTCTGGAATGATGAGAAACGAAACTGCAGTGTAAAGATATAAACAAACTCTTGTCGTAGCATCCGTAGACTGCTTGTTCGTGTGTATTGATCTCACTCCACGAGAGCCCAGGTCTGCCGTTTTGGATCATGTAAAGGAGCAACACGCGAAGAAGAGTGTGTTTTCCCTGGAGAACGATCACACGTGAGGTAGCAGAAGCTGACCTCCTTCGGCCTCTAAAAAAACAAGCGGTCGAGTTGGCCTGGAAGCATGCAGCTAGCGCGCACTGGCCAGTGTGACCATATAGCATTTTTGAAGCTACGGATTGCTTATTTTGACCCCAACATCGAGGCGTATGAAAGGTTTAATCAGGACGGAAAGACAATGGCTGTAGATGGGATAAATAAATACGGATGCAAACCTATTTACGTTGCCTTTTGGACTTGTATGTCAGACTGCCTCAGCGTGGAATCGAATCCACGACCTTTGAAATCAAAGGCCGAGGTAAAAAGGTAGCATTTCGTTAAGTCTCTTTGCACCTAAATCGTTTGATAGAATGGCCATTTAGGGGTCAGCTGGCCGAGTTAAGGGTTTTTTTTATTTATATAGACATATTCTTAACGTGTCAAATTTCGTTCCAATCGATTCATGGATTCGGATTAACTGCGGCACAAACTGCCAGTCGGACAGCACAAAATGCCAAATCGTACAGTGAAAAGTTTGTTCAAAAATCTCCCCCATTATCAGATCGCGTTGCATTTTCTCAGACGAGTGACGTGCGGGCTTAAAGTAGCCTATGTCGCTGCTTTGCTAGAAGCCATTTCCTGTCTTTGTTATGATCGATGAGAGACACGTTCAAGGGTTTCAAGCGCGGTTTCAAGCTTTGTTTATTTTTTTGCGGCAAGCTCTTTACTTCGTCCGTTACTAAGTATAGACTTTCAACAAAGGCTGGTGAAAAAAGAGCAAACTAACTAGACTTGTTTTGTGATTTAGTGATTGACTGTTTTTATGATTCAGTTCAGAAAGACACTCTGAATTGGTGAAGTACGGCCAAATCTTTTTTTTTTTTTGGAGGGGGAGGGTTAATTGCGTCCAACAATACAGTGAAGGGGGGGGGGGATTGAACTGCGGCCACAATTCGGTGAATGGTAGCTGAAAGGCGCCCAGGGGCTCACACATTTGGGGGAGGGGAGGCTGCGTTGCCGTGACAAATGCGGACGTGGCCTCTTTCACACAACCAGAGTATCGTACTTCCAGTAATCCGGCAGTGGGTTTCCAGCAGTTCTAATTCGAGAGGCTTTGGGAAATATAATGACGCGCCTGAAGCGAAGTTCAGATCACAGTTCAGATTACCCACGGTCAGCCAGTGGCGCAAAGAAATATTTTTCTGCGGATGGTCAAATTTTTCAACCCCCTTTACACACGTGCAAGAAAACGTATGACCGCTTTATTTTTATTGTGCGTAGAATATTTTGTTTGCTTAAATAAGTATCGCTTCATCAACGAATAAAGTTTTGAAGAAAATAGCGAATACTGAAACAGATTTTGCCAAAGATTATTATTTTTTTTTTTTTGTGTGAGGGCGCTTACCTACCCCTCCCTCCCCGTATTTATGCCACTGCTGCGTATCTACAAGCGTAAAGAATAAAAAAATGGACTGGCCTTATTCGTGCCAGTCATTGTACGGCGAGCCAAAAATGTCTCCAACACATCCCTTGTGGACTGTCCAACTTTCTGAAATTCAATAAAGTCGTCTTCAGACATGATCCCACAATTCAATTTGGTCTCGCTGGATGTTGTCGGCACTTGAACATCAGAATGTCAAACGATATAGTGAAGTTTAAAGAGGCGCAGCAAAAAGTAGGTTTCTAGGTGTTGTGTGTACATAGTGTACATTAAGATTTTTTTTTAAATCAAAAAATGCCTGGATGTGCGCTTCAGCTGGTGTCAACTTAACAGTTTATCAATTTGTGCGCTCGCTGCAAGGAAGGTTATGTAAGATGAAAAATGTAATGTAATGAATCACAAATAACCGTTTTTATAAACATACTGACGAAATTTGTCAGTTGTACGCGAGATTTCAGTTTTGACGTTTATATCCTTGTGTTCGCCGTATCCTATAAAATATTTAATTTTGTATTAGGTACTATATGTATAAAGGAAAGAAGAAAACAAGCCAACCAGCGAAAGTCATACACGAGAAATAACGTAGCTACCTTTATGCAATTATGTTTCGACGGAGTGGCATGACCCGGATTTGAACTGGCAACCCAATTCGTCCCCAGATCACTGACAAGCGCCTTTATCACCATGGCTACTCCTCCAATGGCATAAAGATGACTCACTGAATCCGTTATTAAAGCAACATCCCGCCTGACTCATAACAGCCACGCGCTGATCGCCATCCGCGTATACCTCGCCAAGGTAAACTGAGGTCAACTGGCATTGCGCATAATAGACGAACAAGCATGAACGCATTAATCGTGACGTCACAAACCGGAATGATTCTCGTATTTTAAAATCACAATTATAATTTTCTAAGCTAGTGTCTTATAAATTTGCTTCGGCGTTCTGTTGGAATAATTAATTTTAATTTTTACCGAACCTCTTTTTAAAGAACCTTTTTTTTTTTTTGTGGCCGTAAATTAAATTGTTTTTATTTTCAAGTTATGTTATTGAAGGTGTGGTGGTTGTAAGGGGTCGAATTAGATCATCAATCATGGTCTAAACGAGTTTTGAATCAACGGTATCTTATAAAGTTGTGTGGTTTCTATGTCATAAATTATTTACTCTCGTGTTAGAAGTTTTAGAAGAATTCTTAACCTATTGTCTTGAAAACTAAATTGTGCGTCAAAAAAAAGCTGGAGTCAATGAATTTAAGGAGCTTTTTATTTATGTATCCTTGGTTATTTAATAATTTCGATACCCAATAGGGCAAAAAGCAATGTCAATAAAAAAGTACAAAATTAAAAAAACATCACCACAACAACCGAAACACAAATAAGAACACAACGAGTCAGTAAATCATTCGCAATGGCTGTTTGCTTTGGCGTCACCATGAGTTAGCCAATAACGAACGAGAACAAGGTCTGTTTGGCCGTCTGATTGGACTAGCCTACTCACGTGATATGCACGTCACAGCAAACAGCCATGGCGCGTGGTATAGGTTTATAAAGTATGGCTTTAGCTGAATCACTTTTTGCTTCTGAAAAGCATTTTGGCTTCTGAAGATGGCAAACTCATTTGGTAGTTTGTTTCAAATTTCAATCAATAATAGTGCGGGGGGGGGGGGGGGGGGATGACACCCACAAACACATTTTTCCGACACTGATATCTCTTTACTTTGGTCTAGCCTACCAAGAAAAGCAGGCGGTTTACAATATTTATTAGGATTAAAGGGATATACCTTCCAGCGCCATTTTTCTCGATCCTCCACATCAAGTACGGCCTCAAAGGTCTATTTACTTACCATTAGTCTTTCCCTTACTAAAAAAGCGTTTTAAAATGTGGCGTCTAGGAGATTTTCTGTTGAAAATTGTTAACTATATCTAAGAACGTCCCATTCCTATATGATGGTTTGCGCGCCTACAATAACCTTGAAGTTTTATCTGTGTGTGCGCAGTACTAATTTTAATCGTTTGCTAATAATTACTATGAGATCAAAAATCTAAAATACTTATGCAGTAAAAATTAAAATTAATTATTCCTATAGATCACCGAAGCAAAATTATAAGACACTAGTCTAGAAAATTATAAATTGTGATTTTAAAATACGAGAATCATTCCGGTTTGTGACGACACAATTAATGCGTTCACGCTGGCTTGTTTATTAGGTGCAATGCCAACTGAGACAGCAGCTCCGTTCTTCGCTGCGAGGAACGAAGCTGCTGTCTCAGTTGACCTTAACTACGTTAAAAGCGCGGATGCGATCGGCGGGTAGCTGTTATAAGGCAATCCGAGTGTACCTTTAAGAATGGTAGGCCTACATCCATGTAGATGGGATAAAAGATCAACAGCTTATGGTCTTCTCAACGGTTAGCTCATGATTTCCATTTCATGCCATTACAGATCTTATTAACACAAGCTTTCGACAATAATCGCCACTGACGACCACCCTAGCAGCTCTCCGCAAAACTCTGCAGACAGTATGACAGATTTTTGGTACACGGATCCCAAAGAGCTGCACAATAATCTAACTTGGACCTATAGTTACAGATTGAAAACAACTTCGCGGACCCTTGGACAAGCGTTACTTAGTATGAAAAAATCTGACTTCTCTGCTACCCTTTTCACATGCACTTTCAATATGATCAGACCAAGTCTGTTTGCTATGTATGCTAACACCTAAACAAGACATGCTCTCAACAGCCTGTAAGTGGCGACTGCCCTGTAACATGTGTACTGGGATAAGATTATACACCTTGTATTTGTGGGATAAAGCTGAAGATGTACGCTGCATTTGGATTACCAAAACCCAGAACTGGAAATATATTAATTTAGTAATTTTTAATGTTGGCCTTGATTTTCCCCGCTGGTAAGTTTCAACTGAAACAAAACTGATAATGGATGGATTCATAATTTTACTTCACTATATCGTTGTCTTGCTCGTTCTTCAACATGCGGATTGATGTTTTTGTTGTTGTTAGTGTTTGAAATTGGTTGAAGAAAGCCTTTTGTGATAATACATCGTCACTGCTTTTGTTGCTGTTGACACCAAGGAAATTGGAAGGAAATTACACTCAAAAAAACGTACGTGTAAAATAAAACATCTCTCTTGTTTTAAAATGTCATTTCCGCAATGAAGCTGTAAATGTTGGGAAGGTGACACGCGTGAGATTGCCCTCCCTACCCCCTCGACATTGGGCTGCCCCTTTCTCGTAAACGAGCAATTATCGCCGATTAACCACCTATTCCTCACGGATATCTATTACATAATAGATATCGCTGTTGCAGTGCGTGACAGAGGTGTGCGCCTCAACATTTTCGTTGAAAAACTGTCGAGAGTGGCCAGAAGACCAGTTGCGGCTAGAGTTGCTGCAGCCGCTTGTTAGATTTACGAATGGAGTATGTGGGGGGGGGATTGAGGTTTAATGGCGCATCGACAGCTAGATCATTAGCGCCAACCTTAGTCACAGTGGAGTGGTCCGGGTGGTGTGGGGAATATCAAATACATTCGGGTGGAGGGGGAGGGGGTGGCAATTGGTTCAAAAGTTATAATGGAAACACATTATAAAGTCACCAGCACAGGATGAAAAGTTCCATTGTTCTCCTACGCACCGCGCTCCACTAACCCAGCTTGCACGCACTCAGCTATAGCTCGTCTCCCTCAAAACTCCTTCTCACTCGTATGAGAGTGTGAGGAAACTGCGTTTAATGCAATCTCTGCCTGCATTGCGTGGTTGCTCGGCTAACCGATAACTAAATATAATATTATGTAAATATTTACTTTGCGTGTAAACTAGCCAACGAAGATGGTTATCATAAGTTCCTGCGGTAATCATAGTTTTGCTCCCTGGAGGTCATGCTTGTTCGTTCGTATTTGGATATGGGTGCGTTGCATTTAGAGATCGTTGCATCGGCTATCGTTGGTGCGCAAATGAATTCGAATGTTATTCGTCAACGGTTTGATGGTGATGAAGTTTAATGCTGCCTGCATGGCGCTAGTACGTGGATCAACGGAAATGGCCCGTGTTGGTTGCTAGATTTCACTGCATCTCACGCCATTGGAATTTCATTTAGTAATTGTTTCGTTACACCACAATACAGAAATCCCTGTAAATTGCTGT
>JAHWFP010146206.1:0-20988 GCA_023313725.1 Lithobius niger
TATGTTGAAAAACAAAAACGAAACGTTAAATGTTAAGCTTTGATCATGTTATGCTTTAACCTAGGGCCAGCAAGGGTCAAATTATTAAAATCTCATCTTTGGCAGATCTGAAAATTTTTAAACAAAGTTTGAAATCTCACCTCTACTGGTCAAGACCTTCTACAGTGTGCAAAAATTCTGTAATTCAGTCTACCCAAATCACAGACGCCAAAAGGTAAAAATAGAAAACTTCTCGTCCCTCTTCTTCTGCTGGCAATGTTAGTTTGGAATGTCGTCTTTCTCAGTTCAAAGTAAACTATTTAAAATCATGGGAATAGGCTCAAAGAATGGATTCTTACGTAAGGCACGTCACTCTTCAAGGTTATTTCAATCATATCAGAAACCAAAACTGGAAAAAGGGCCTCCAAGTTCCGAATGGTTCGGCCTTCAAAGTAGTGATATCAACACAACAAAACATTGGTCAAGTTAATCGCACCGCTTAATAGTTCGAAGGATAAATGAAAACTAGAACACTGCTACTTTCGGTAGCAATGTTCAAGTTTTCATTTAACGTCCAAAGTATTATTCGGTGCGATTAAGCGGCGAATGTTTTGGTGTGCTGATATCACGCCTTTTAAGGGCCGAACCATTCGGAACTTGGTGGCCCCTTTTACCAGTTTTGGTTTTTGATATGATATCAGTTCTTTTTTTTTTTAATTGTGTATTAAACTCAACTCCACTACCGTGCAGATGTGTAATAAAGTACCATGTCAACAAGAAATTGGTTTTCAACAATTTGCTACTACCTTATACTTAGTCACCGCTTTATAGATTTTCGATTTGATTTTAATTTTGTTGTAATTTGTTTTATTTCGTTAGTTTTGGTGTGTTGATATCACTCCTTTGAAGCGCCGAACCACTCAAAACTTATTGGCCTCTTCACCAGTATTTGGCTTGTTTATTTTGCTTTGTTTTTACAGTTGGTTTATTTTTCGTGAATTGGACGTGACTACAATTTCTTTGACAACGTTGTTTAGATTTATCGTGCTAAACTAGTGTATGTCTAGGCACGCACGTCAGTACACGTTTTCATTCTCCGAACTTTGGCTGTCCATTGAGAGACGATGCCGACAATACTAACAATAGTTATAACAATATTTTCGTACTTACGCGCCATCCCACGCCATCCTCAATACACCCATAGGCTCCAAACCATAAAAGGTACGCAGTTCGTATCGTACTGTAGCCATTCGTCCAATTTCATAGCCGGAAGCCTTCCCGTTATTTCGGTTTCGATGAATAATCACCCTATTTAAATTAACATGGGGATGAGCGGACTAGAATTAGCAGCTAGTTACACATTTTCAACGTTATTGAGGGACAGATTTTGCATTGAAAGCAGCTTAGCTACTTTCCTACACGACTTAATTTTTGTCAGGTGGGTCATTGCTCTTGATTTAAACACAATTTAAGCTTTTATACCTCAATATTATTTTTCCCCAATTACAGTACCTGAAATGTGCCCAACTGTGCGTCAAGATATAAGACACTGACGATATGGCGCCGCGCTGCAATGGTTTAAAACCTCGAAATTAAATGGATGTCGATGGCGATGGATGACGATGGCTCATTCATTATTGTAAGTAGTACAAACTATTTCATTTACGTTATAAATTTGAAAGAAAACGCCCAATAACAAGCACAATTTCAATGTTATCGCCTCTTCAAGAAAGCACTATTTCAAATTAATAGCAACGGTGGGACATTCATTAGTGTAAGTGGTATAAACTATTGTTTAGTTTCGAACTTTAAGGAAACGACAAGGATAACACCCAAAATTTCAAATTGATCACCTGACTATAAGATGGCACCCAAAACACATTAACAAGAAGGAAGGTGCAGTTGTAATTTAATTTTTAATAGGTAAGTGTAAAATTTGAAAGAAATCGGATGTTTTGAAATGCCAGTATATTGGGCTAGAACTGCAGTGTAGTCAAAGAGAAATTACAGGAATTGCATCCACGCTAAACAATTATGCAGGCGGTATTACAGAGAGTACACTGAATATCGGATGCGAAAATTACATAGAACCTTTGTGAATGCTTCTGCACAAAACTTTCCTCTAGTACTAATTATAATAACATGAATGATATCTATTGAATGATATCTACACTGAATTTTGGGTTCCTTTAAATACGTAAGGAGAATTTAGTTACAGTTGTGAAAACTTGTTTTTTAATAAAAAAAAATAGTCTTGTTTCAGGTTACACGTGATGGTGGTTAAAATTGAGCCTTAATGGCGCGTAATTATTTTTTTCTAATTACCTATTTCAGCTAGACCAAAATACCATTTAAAAAGGAAGTGCTAACATCGGAAGTCGTGATTTGAGCGTATTCCCGTGGTTTTCGGCTGTAAGTTTTACTTGTGGACAGGGCAGACACAAGGTAAATCCCCAGATGACTAAGTAGAAGGATCAGAAGAAGAAGAGTAAGTTGTCTATTCGTCCCCCTCTGAATACAGTATAATTTTGCTTGACCGCAATTCACAATTTTCAGACTAGTAGACAGACTTGGACAAGTCGACAGTAATCTTCAAATTTAGTTTAAGATTTTTCAGGTTTGAAGGAATTATGAGCTGTCAGAGAGAAGATTTTAACACGCAGACCTTAGGTGACCCTTATTTCGCCAGTGGTATTCAAACTCTTTCTTTTGTAAGGAATGTATATACGGAATGCCTTCAGAAAACTTGTGCAAAGACTGCTAATGCTGAAAAACGGTTTTCATAAATCTGTCGTCCTACTTCAAAAAAGTATTTCTCGAATTGTGATGCGATAATTTTGCAATCATCCTGTTTAGTGACCAGCTTTATCGTGTAAAATAAGAAAGCTGTCTTACCATCCGGAGAGGGTAAACTAAATACTGCTAAATTGATAGGGAAAATGATTTTTTATTTTGTGGATATCTTGCTGCTGCATCTTCTTCTGTCACGCAACAAAACTTGTCTGTAAATTTTGACCAAATAAGAACAGTAATGCGAAGGTTTTCATGTCTCAAAACAGAAATAAGACAAATACACCCACTCAATTTAAATTCAGGCGAGTATTAAGGTATGGCGTCGCTCGGCCAATTATGACAAAAAACGGTCTAAACCGTTTAACCTAAACCGTTTAACCGAAGCACTCCAAATCACTTAATTTTTTTAATAACCGATGCAGATCTTCTTCCTCTTCCTACAGCACATTAAAAAAACCGGGGGAAATGTGTTTTAAGTTGTAAAAAAAAAAACATTGAAAACACATAAAACGACAGTAGCAGGAAAACCTTATTTGCCATCGCAATGTAAGAAGCGGAAATTTTTTTTTTCCTAATTTCTTTCCAAATTACGTGCCTTGCGTCGTGCTCGCTATGGCTAAACACATAACATCATATCAGAAACCGCAGCCAAAAACCTTTCACCTAAACTGAAGAAGTGCCGGCAACGCGAGCAAGGCAGCTTAGTTTGGAACATTACTTTCCATTTTCTAGAAGTCACCTTTTTATGCTACTCTGTATCCCAGAACGTGGCCGCTGCTTTAACACTGCCGGGCCCACCTTTTACGCAGTTTAAAAACGTTTTTGGGGAACTAAAAACGTGTTTAGAGAACTTAAAAAAAAGCATTTTTCTCAGTTTTTTAAATGTGAAATGAGAAGATGATGAAGATTTGCGTCGGTAAGTACTAAAATTGAGCTACTTTTTCGTGGTTCGGTTAAACTGTATATTCCCCAAAAAAAAAACACATCTAATCTAAAAAAGGTATCCACTATTTTAATTCAGTTGAACAACGATTGCTTTTATTAACACGAATTTTTTTTTCTTTTACATGCCATCCTATTACTTTTCTCGTGGGTTTAAACACTGTAATTTTTACTTACGGCAACTGGATATGTTTTCTTTGGCACGACATCCAATTTCTTTTGTCGTTGTAAGTAATAACTGATCGCAAACACCGCAAGAGATGAAAAAACCATGAACATACACGTTATGAACCACACATCAACGGCTTTGAGATAGGAAACGACTGGTAAATTAGCTTGGGCATTTGAGAACTGGGTGGTCAGTGTTAACAGAGAAGTCAAACCAAGAGCAACTCTTGGTGGTGCTAAACTAATATCCAGCCAGAATGATATCCAAGATAGCACAACGATCAGTGTACATGGTATGTACGTCAGCATTATATGGTAGGTCATTTGGCGGTGAAATGTCATTCTGTATTCAATGCAGGAAAGAACTAAAGAAAGGAAGTAAAAAAAAATATACTGGAAAATTAATCAGAGTAAGTGTGAAACACTTTACTGGCTTTGGTGCGTAACATGTTGAACGAGGCAAAACTTATGTGCACTAAAGAAAAAAGTCAGTTGAAATCTAATAAAGTTTACTTTCAAACTAAAATGCAGTCCTGCTTAAAATAAAAATATTTATCCAACTTTTATGAACATCACTGGAGTTTTCTATTGTATTTAACTCCGAAATTATGATGAGAGCAACCAGTTCCAGACGCAAGATAAAGCCATTAAAATATAAGCATTTCATTTCATGGGCTGCAACAAAATAACGCTATAAATCCCGGAAATGGATGAAACATCTTCTGCAAACAACGAAAATTTTGCTCCCCCTTTTTCACAGAACGAATTTTATATTAAAAAACCGTGATACTGCCCGCAGACTTACTTGAGGCATTGATACACACTATGGGTAATGAATGATAAGTTTAGTTCATATTAAGGCTGATTTCGTTCAGAGGGGCATGATGAGCTATATTTTGGGTTTTTGCACTAATTTTTTTTTAATCTATTCGTGCATTTTGTGATATTTTCATTGTTGTTGCAATTGAGAAAGCATTAAATAGCACACGAAGCGAAAATCTTTTTGGTGTTGTATTGCGATTTTTGCTTTAGAGATAATTTGGTGTTTAAATTTGAACCCCCATCCATGGTAAGATCCAAACACACTCCTGGTTGACAGTATGGTATAAACATTTTCTATTATTTAAAGAAGTTTTTTGTTTAACTAACAAACAAAAAAAGCGGTGAGATAGAAATACCAACAATAAAAAGGTTCAGACAACAACAAAATACATCAGTCTGTATCTACAATGACCTACCCTTTCAGTGTTACCTACTCGACACCATTTAACCGGTTGTCATGGAATACGCACACATGCATCGAGTGCACAGATAAAATAAACCGAACGTGGAGTGCACCTCATTCTTTGTATATTCTGGCTGTGCGTTTCCGACAGTTCTGTTTGGTGGGGTTATAGGATGTTTATCGTTCTGCGAAGAGCAACACCTGCAGTTATGATGGCGTACTGCCTGATGTGCATTTAATGTATGGTTCATTCTGGCAGGGTGTCGTCATTCATGCACGACTTGGTTGTGCGCTCGTATCATGCAATATTTTTAAGAATAAATATTAAAAAAAGTAAATGATCACTTTTTTCCCAATGACATTGACATAAAACAAGAACCCGTATTCTCCTTTTCCAATGTGCGATGTGAGCAAAACATGAGTTTGGTGAAGGTCGATATTATGCCTTGCACATTATTCATATCATGTTGACGTAATCGTTGTTGGGTTTTAGTTCATGAACCATAATGGGGCATTCGAAATTGAGCAACAATGCATAGACAATGTTTGCTTACACTACGTTCCTAGAGTTCTACTATTACAATACTCTGATGGGGCAATTTTTCATTTCCAGCAACAATGCTCTGGACCGGAAAAATGTGTAATAGAAGTTGTCTGAAGGGGAAATTTGTCGTGGAGTTAACGGTGATGGGGTACTTCACAATGGAGCAACAATGCTTAGACAATGCTTAGACAATTTGAAGTTCAGTGAAGGGGATCGGTTGTTCAACAAATAAAACGACATTTCTCAATGCTTCGTTGATACTTGAACGATTTAAAAATTGCGGATTGGCCCACAGTTTGCAAAACAAAGCATTGCTGGACCATTGTTTCTTCTGGGCCAATAACAAGAAAAGCGGGCGTTCACACCTTTGTTATAGCACTCATCACGTCAATCTACGTTATGCTATCGAGGATTTTTTTCGTAAACTTAACGTTTAGATGATCGATATGCGCCTATACATTCTGTTACTAAAGTATACCCACGAAGACTATTTTAGTTTACGATTTTGCATTGTATACAACATCCCCGTATCCAAATTTCACCCAGAGCCAACATTCTATTGATTATTATGAGTAACTATAAGTCTTAATTGGAAAATAGCCCGTTAAATTAGGAAAACACCCTAAGATGTAAGTTGGAACTAAGGAAAAGATAAATATAATTGAAAGCTTACTTTGACCGGATTTGTCTCGTATACTTGAACAAAGGCCTGATGACATATTGTTGACAATGAACTGCGGAACGGACATCTCTCTCAGGAAAGTATAGTCTGTTGTTTTATCAATCAGTAGCAATTTATTTTTAGCTGCACCAGCTAAAAAGGAATTTAGAATAACAGTGTTACGACCTCATGAAGTGGATGAAAAAGTTAAGAAAAAACAAATTTTAATCAACTCTGGAAATAAGTTAAACAATAGAAACATCTGGCAGTGTTCCTTATGTCTTATGAATAAATGTTTAATAATAATACAGTTACCATTCCCATCCATGAATGAGGGAAACGCTAAATTTTTTAATTAGTTAATTAAGCATGCAGAAAACTTTAAAGTTTTATTGCAGTAGTGTAGCTATTTTAGTCATAATAAAATCACGTTAATATGGGACCAGAAAATCGTGCAAGGAATGATACGAATAGTGGGCAGACTAACTGGGAATGCACCACTACGCTTAATGCAATCCATAAAGATAACCAACCTACTGACTTTCTAATATGTCTTTTATAACCTGAATGTAAATTGTCAACTCCTAAACGATGGGACGGCATGAACCACGTGCGAAATGGAACAAAATTCGTATACTTACTTTTACATCTACGTAAATTATGATTGACCATTTTATGTCCGAATGCCTACTTTACAAAATAGGCCGTATCGTTAACTTCAGTTGATCTACTGCCATTGATCCATTTTTCATTTGGTATATTTGATACCCAGAGCATTACAAAAATGATGTACGCTACTGGTTATGAGGAAGCCCCATTTATCTTATTCCTTAAAATGTCTGCAGTTCATATGCAGATAAAAAGGGTTTTGCAATACGTTGAAAAGCTTTACTACACGTGGAAATCGCTCGTTCTGTTCACTCAATCCGTGCACCTCTCTACTTCCAAAACGCAATTATTTGGCAATTTTTTAGAACCTTCAGGTCTCCTTTTTCCACGCATCCAGCAAGTTGAAGTGAATTGTTTTAATTCTAAGCTCGGGTAAAGCCATTTTAGCAAGGTAGATTTAAACAGATATCTATCTTTCGCCGTGGCAAAGTAGTCATAGACTAGAAAAGTCCACACGCATGCAAGTTTCTTAAAATATATGGGAAACACAGACCACGCCTGATCAATTAACGAGATATGTCTCATTTTCGTTTTTGCTAGCTTTGTGATAAAGGTCGGTATTCACTGAAAGAAAGTTGTCCCCCATTGTGTTGAAGTTCAAAATGTTTTCAACTGATTTATTTTTCACTTTTCTTATGACTGTTTTGTCTCAGTTACTTCAGAATTCGCAAATTGCTGTCTTGTTTCTTGGCTTTGAGGTGACGAACGCCGACAGGTATGAAGAATACCGTCCAAAAGTTTAGGTTGCTGTGGTGTGACCAGGTGGTAGCTTATTTTTCAAATCAGGAGGAACGTCTTTCTAGAACCCTCCCAGTAAAAAAATTCAACTTACCATCGTTTTGAGCACCTACCTGACTGTTTACTGAGTTTAAGAAAGTCCTAACAATTTTTGTAATAATGAACGCTGTTCACAAATCAGTTTAATGTTTTACGAAAACCAGGCAAAAATAATCTGTTTGATGGTAAATATTAATAGGAATTTAGGGGAAAAACACATTCTTTATAATTATGCGAATTTTTGTTGGCATCCGAGTTGATGCAAATTATATTTCAAAATAACCAGTCTTTTGGCTGGTTAATTCATAATGTTGAATACAAATATCATATGGGAAACTAAAGTTGTAAAAATAATCTAGGTTCTTTCATGACCGCTAGAGAGACAAGGTTTTATGAGCCTAGGAAATAAAATTTAAGAATTTTTTATTTTTTAAAATTTTACTTCATTTTCCATAGAAGTTAACCACCACCAGGGGAACCCACTCATTGGAGCACTTGGGAAACTTTTTGTTTGGTCGCCCATTTGGTAGAACAATCATGACAGAAAACCATTAAAAATTGACATTATACGAGGAAGTCAATCATGATTCAAGAACGCAAAGTTTTTCAAGAATATTTTCATCTTTTGGGATGTGGTCGGAAAAACCGACCGTCTTCAATGATATCTGAAATTAATAACTGTGTTTATGTACCTTTCGTGTGTGTGGTGCACCTCATCTTTCGATAGTCTGTAGGCACCCATGACTGGCACTCGTCATCTTCACGCCGTGCACACTTTTTATTGTCTACATATTGTAAGAGGTTTTATTGCTACTGAAACTGAAATTACTGTCCAACTCACTAAATAATTACTTTATAATGGTGAGCTTAACTTTCTGGTTCAGTTCCTACATTTGACTTATGGTTATGCCACTGTTGTGTGGTTCTTTTCGTGGAATCTGAACGCTGCTCCTTGCGTCATTTTATTTTCCAGAACTAATGTGGGTTATATCTAGTCAAACAGCACTCCTGTCATTGTCCAACACATTTAATAAAAGGGTGTGTCTCTATTAGTAAATTTTTTCTTTGGTAATCGATCAATGAAGGATCACTTACGAATCAAATACTTTTAATATGGGTAGACAGAATACCTGATTTTGGCCTGTAGCAAAAATGTATGGTAGCAAAGAGCCTTTCAAAAGATAAAAACCTGCTAGTTGCTTTGAAAAACAGACACACCCACACCCGAGATATCAACACACCTCTCTATGTTTTTGCTACCTAAAAAGTGTGCCACGATATCCGATGGTCGGTTGGGAGTACACCCAGCCAGTAAATGGAGTGTGTTTGTTAGGGGATGTGCCTCCTGTTACACGATTTTAATGATTGAATATAGGAGTTGTGGTATCGTGTGACCAGAAATGACGTAACATAATACGATGAAGAGTCGTTTGCTAGTGACTTTTGATACTGTTAAGGTCACCAAATGTCGGCACCTCCAGTGACGTTACGTCATGATGGGTCATACGTTAAGTCGAAGGTAATTGGTGATGTTGTTTAGTGGCTTTTGAGGTAGCGATCAATATGACGGGAGGTGGGGAAAGTTCACTGCTCTGATACAACTTTAGACTGGGATGAATGTTCGCACTCGATTCAAGGAAGATCACGAGATGACGTCATACGTCACCAGATCTAATCGATAGTAGGAATTGAGGCTTGAATGTTCGTTTGTAGGTGGAGTGTGCCATCAGAGGTTTGGTGGAATCTCGACATAGTGATCAACGTAAAGGATGGAGGGCAAGTTTGCCACAGTAAATTTTAAGTTGATTACATTGAAATGGAACTTGAATAGTCACCCATGTTTTTCTGACAAAGTTGATAGGAATTATGAAATAATTTATGATGAGCAGTGGGTCCTTAATAAATCAATGTTTACACACCACCTATAAGGTAAATTAATAGGAACCTTGTAGATTGAGTTGTGGATGGTAATTAATAGTACTTCTTTCATTCACTATAATGTACGCAGATATAACTGAAAACACTAATGGTTTTTTCTTTGTGAGCTTGCTTTTCTTCCAACCTATATTTCTTTTCTTCCTCCTTCTCGTTTTGTAAAATTTATCTTTTAGCTCCAGTTTTTTTCCTAATGTCGTTTTTCACTACATTTGCATTTCTAATGCACGGACTTTGCTCTTATTAGCAGCATCATTCTGTAATCTCACTTTCCTCTCGTCTTCTTGAGTCCATATGTTTCTTGTATTATCTGCATCTTACTCTAATCTCACTTTCTTCCGTTTTGGGTGCAATGCGTTCCACTTTCTTTTTTTCTGTCTGCCTATGTATAAATTTTCGGAAATTGTTTGGAAACCTTACTTTTCACGCTATCGACCTTATTCACCTACCTATCGATTCCTTTCGTCGTTACGGTTCCGAAAATTATAACGAAAACGTGTGCAAACGCTTTTTTATTAAAAAAAAAATTATTAAAACACGCTAAAACGCTACGCACAACTGTCGTTCCGTCATCGCGATGCTGCGAGGTGGATGGGCAACAAGAAAACCTGATTCCGTGCCCCTGAGTATACGGAAATTATCTCGTTCCGGTAGCAGACGAAAAATTGGTTGGAGTATGTCGATATTTGCGGCCGGAATCACAGACCGCAGGGGCGCGCTTCGCGCGCATTATTATACACATCGAGAATTGGTGTAATCAGAAAAAGTATGACGCAAGCATTTGTGAAACAAGGAAGTAGCATAATTTGTTCCTTGTTTCACAAATGCTTGCGTCATACTATTTCTGATTACACCAATTCTCGATGTATATGATAATGCGCGCGAAGCGCGCCCCTGCTGACTGTAAATCCGGTCACAAATATCACCGTATGCCTAGAAAAGAGATAATTTTCGTTTAGTAACGTTCTGGTTGAAATCAGGTTTTCTAGTTGCGGAATCATCGCGTAGAATAGCTGCTGCTTCTAGCTTGTTGTGCGTAGTGTTTTAGCGTGTTTTAATATTTTTTTTTAAATAAAAAAACGTTTGCACACGTTTTCGTTATGATTTTTGGAACCCTAACGACGAAAGGAATCGATAGGTAGGTGTATTAAGTCAATAGCGTGAAAAGTAAGGTTTCCAAACAATTACCTAATTTTTCTCTCCTCTAACCTTCCCTGGCGATCGAATGTTTGGGCGGCATTCTTAATTTGTTTAATCTTTTTTGCGTTCTTTACTTTATCAACTCCTACGCTTCGAGAGTGCTACTCAAGTTTTCCTCCTCGTACTCATTACTATCGCTCGTTACGTCCACCTCTTAATCCAATTCATAATTGTCATCGTACACCCAACTGCTAGAATTGTAGTGGCCATTGGCTAAAGTGTACTTGACATCGTCTAGTTTATACTTGTATTGTCATGTGGGAAGAGGACGGATTTCTAACGGATGTACAGATGTTGTCGATGTCAGCATGAGCTTATGATCTTGAAAGGATTTGTATTTTTTTGAACGATGCCTGTATTGCCTTCATCTTAGTAGTCGGTTTCCCATGAGTTTGTATACATACATCTTTGACCTCTCTAGACAATCTCTAGAATGTGTCTACAACCATCTCGTATTTTGTTTGAATCTGAGAAAATACGATGATTTTCAGGATAATTCTTTGTGCTAAAAATATTGTAGTCCTAGAGCGTATCATCGCAGATTTCGTCAATATCAAATTGGTAGCAAATGATTCTGAATTGATATAAAGGAGTTTGGCCCAAACCCCATAATTTGGTTGAATGTACCATGATGTAAATGGAATATGACTAATTTTAGCAGTCCCAGTATATCCAATCCGGAGTAAGTAGAGAGATTGGACATAATACTTCTCGCACCTCCAATGAGCTATATGACGTTCTTGTGCAAGATCTTGAAGGAGTTGGCTTCAGATTAAATTGTGTATTTCAACACAGTCTTAGAGTTGTTAAATAGCTTTACCTTTAATTGATCTAGTTTGTTTTCCAGTCTTGCAAATAAACGAGTTGTGTAACAGTTTAAAATAATCTTTTCCGTGCGGAGCAGTTGAATCTTGCAATTTTCTAATTTTAAAGTCAATGTAACACATAATCAACAGCCTCTGATTGATGGCGGGGACTCTTCAGATGCAACGAAGAACTACAACATGGCATTGGCATTGTAAGTGGACAACGTACTTCTTCTTGAGCATAAGATTCTGAACGAACTTATTGGTGTTTTCATCTTGTGATTTAAATCTTTTTTGAAATTTGCAGAGTAGGGGAAACAAACTTCTCTTTAATATCAATTTTCTCGTGGATGGGGCAATTGTTATGGCCTTATATAACTCTCGGAAATACTCAACAGTTACGTTCAACTTCTAGTTTGTGTACGTCCTTATAATCAGGTATGGTATCCACATCAAAGGTTCGAATCTCCTCCTTTGACAAGTAGCGAAAGGACTGCTCGATCTCATGGTGAGGTCGTACAGGTTGTTCATATACTGTACAAGTCTATGACGTATAGGGGATGCTCATGGTGGGTTGAAGTATGGCTCGGCAAGTATTTGTGAACTTCACGAACCTCATTCTAAGAAGAAACTCTGCCGCAAGTAATGTTGCCAACGTGGGTGCAACATTCCAACTTGGATGACATCATTCAAAGGAGGCCCCATCAGCTGAACCCTAGAGTTGATATCTTATAGCAGGGGTTCAATTTTTTCCGAAGTTATCAGTTTCTAAAGTCTTCACATACATCTTCCAGTAGAAAAAATATACAGTAGTGCATTTGACGTACCTCGTGAAAGAATCCTAGACTTCTCATATTTGCCTGAAACGTTTAGGTTTAGCGTGCAGAATTACTCTTCCCCCCAATGTTTCTTCCCTAAGTTGGGAGTTAAATTCTTCTCTCGAAGGTAAATCTTCTTTATCAAAAACGGACATATCTTTCACCTGTTGCAATGTTACCTTTCAGGTAAGGAGATTTAGTCAATTCTCCCATGTTGTTTCTTGGCTGAACTATGTGGATTTTAACCCAGACTCCAAAGCAGTCTCGAGGATGGAACCTGCTATTCTTGCTGTTCTCGGTCAGAGTGTCCAGTGAAGCTTTCGAGAAGTTGAAGCTGTCTACGAATCTAAGAATTGTGCACACGCGCTCATTTTAATTTTCATGCTCTGAAACTTCTCAGCATTCCAACAGATTACTCTACCTTTCCCGGGAATGTGTGCATGGCGGATATCAGGGGATGCAAGTCATTTCTCTGAAGGTCTTGAAAATACGAGGGGGAAAGTTCTCGGTTCTTTGGTAGAATACCTAGTTTTTAATCATGGCAGCTTCTTTCTTCTTCTATTCACATCATCACAAATTGGTGGAATTATTGACAAGTACTTGTGCAATTTTATTCTGCTTGATTAGGTGTTCTGCTGGATGTATCGTTATTTTGGTAGATGGCCTGCCTGTTTTTAAAAAGAGCATCATAACATGCTTTAACTTCAGGGGTATACGAAATTTCTTTCAAAATAAAAAAATTAAAAAAAAAAACGGTGAAGAATTTCCCCCTCTTCCCGCATACGGTGGCCTGATGCAGTAAGGAACTATCTAAGGATCTAAAAGTAAAAATGGAAAATGCAATTGGTTGACTTAACGTGAGCATGAGTGAGCGTGAGCATTTCAGCATGAGTTTGAGTGAATTCCCATGATTCACATCTAATTAAGTTGGATCGTGGTAGAGGTGGACCCTAGTAAACCCAATGTGCTCTGAGACCGAACATAAACCTGGACTTGATGCACATGTGACAGTCGTGAAACCGATTCGGCCACCATGACCCGACATTCGGGGTAAAGAAAAATTGTGCAAAGTCCAGAGTATCAGAAAAATCACCGGGGAGTCAGTTGCACAACCAGCCACAATAAAAGTGAAATCATTCAGTAAGCCCAACCAGTAAGCCCAGTATTACCCGAATTTCGGTGGGGTAGGTCAGATATTGCTTGAAATTTTATGTGTTCTGATACACAGTGGCGTGTACTAGCAGTACGAAAAGTGCCCGGAGGGTTAGGATTCACACTACTTGTGTATTAAATAATTCTACTGTTGTCAATTACTTTCGATATGAAGAGACTTGAAGAGATTTTTAAAGGCGTAGCTAAAATGATTTTGTGTGCAGTTTTAATCATCGGTGATATCTTCTAATAATGAAAAGCACTCATCTGGGAGTTTGCTAAAGACTGAAGTGCTAAAAATAGTAAGCACTCACGTGATTGTATTTCAATTGTGCAGTCATGGGAATCCATAGGATAGTTTGCTATATTGAAACTACAGAATAGGTTTCCAGTTTGCCTTAAAAGAGAACACAAAAGGAATAATACAGTTTGTAAAGAGTGTCCACGCTGAGAAGTTGTAGCTACCCATGTAATTTTTTTTTGTGTCTGAAAAGACGGCACTCAGTCTTCTATCAGCACAAGCCGCTGATAACAATGTCAAAGGAATACGGTTCATTAAAAGGAACTAAATTCATGAAGAGATCATAAAGGTATCTATCATCTTATAACATAGCTTTTCTTTGCTTTTGTGTAGCATCTTAATGTCGAACTTTATTCATGGCAAATAACAATCAATAACTAACAATTGTGCTATCATTTCAATAACAAATGCAGCGAAACAAATCATAAAGTAAAAACATAAATCATTACGCATGAGACATTACAGCTATAAGCAATCTTCAGTCTCCGAAATACAAGCTGCAGTCTGCAGATACCAAAGAGTTAATTTTTAGCTGTTTTAGTAGAATTGTTTTTACTTTTTGCAAATCTCAACTTCGTCCAAATTGCAACCCAAATATCTAGTGCTGCTGGCGAGACGAGAAAATCTCGGCTTTTGCTCGACCTTTGAGCTGAGAAATGGTTGAGCTCCCTTACAATGCAAGCCGACTCGAGGTCGAGAGATATTAAAGGCGAGGTCGAGATTGGGACGAGAAAATATTTCAAATATCTCGACATTATCTCAACTTTTATTTTACGGTTTTGGCGTCACAAAGGTGTTATTTCACTTAAGTAAATGTAGGCCTACTTATTTTTTTTTCATTTGTTGTGTTTTCAACCTAGAATACAACTTGCGTTTCCATGCAATTCACATAACAGAGACATTAATTTGCTTCTGGTTTCTAAATTCTTAAAACCAGATATGAAACGAAACGAAAACTTATAATTTGTTGATGGCAATTCCCTGTCTTTCATAGCAACATTGTTTGAAAAAAAGTTAAGGAGAATCGAAAAAGTCGTGACGAGGACAGTAAAAAATCTTTTCCATTAGATACCGATACGAGTCAAGAATTAAAAATTAAAAATTGTAGGGCAGAAGAGAAGAGATTTTATTTAATCTCATCTCCTCTTGTTTGGTCTTGACGGAAGCGCTATAAATATCACCCTTAACGTCAAAAATCATTTTGGAGCTGCAGTATGTCTCGCTACGAAATACCTGTGTAGCCTAAATTCTGTGCCTGGCTTTTTAAACTTTTAAATGTAGCCTAAAAAGACTGAAGAAGCTCCTTTTTTCAATGAAAGCTGCCCTTATGTTGTACCAAATGCTTTAAGTTTAACAACTGCTACGTAAAATACAACGAAAATGTGCCTAATTGAGTGATAACTTCGAACGGCCGCCTCTCCAGGCGGTGTATTCTTAGCAGAAATTAGGTTTAAAGCACTCCAACTTTTCGTCACATGATATTTAATAAGTTTAAATGAAGCTATAAAATCTTCGTAACAGTATCTCCAGGGGCGTACTGAAGAAATTTTTCAAGGGGGGGGGATGTTATGGGTCATTTTGCCGACAATTTAAAACAAAATTGCGAAGTTTTTGGGCCAAATACAACTTATCTCCCCCCCCCCCCCCCCGCCTCTGGTCGCAGTTTTATGCTGTGGAGGATAATGCAGGACAGCTGTATCCAAAGAAGAAGATAAAACGAAGCCGTAAAAGAATCGGAGAAAAAATGGCACTAAGTTCTTCAATACGATGTAGCAGATGCCTTTTTTTTTTAAAGTTGCAATGTTAAATAAGCACATTTTATTCCCATTGCAAAACAGACAGTAGCCTAATACAGCACACATAAACTGGACCAGATTGTGCCAGTTCATTTTTACGAGCATTAGTTTACTGTAAGTTGAGGTCCGGTTCAACAAAAAATAAATTAAAAACCAAGTATTACAAAACTATTCATGTCTGGAACTATTTGGGGATAAGATATTAGCGTTATAATCCCGCCAAATTTAAAATCCGCCTAACCTTGCGTTTGTGATAACTTGTTAAGCCTACCCAAAGGCTTAAAATTAAATGTTTTTAATTTTATACCTTTACCATTACCGTTCATATTTTTTTTTTAATTTATCTCCTGATAATAACCATAAACACAACATGGTTTTAAACATCAGGTATTTGTTTTTATTTAAAACTGTGCAGTTTACTAGCTAGCCTAAGTTTTCATTTAATCAAATTACTGAAGATATAAATAAATAGTAGCCTACCTTTGTTAATTTCGTGTTGCACCCAGCAGCAGCTGTCATTTTTTCTGCCATTTGATAATTACCTCTCCAAATAATGTTCGGATTAAAAAAAAATTTTGGAGCTTTGGGCCCTCAGCAGACTTTGCAGTGTAGCTTTTTACCTAGATGAACCGTGCCCACCAGAATGACACCCGAATTAGAAATCGTCATTTTGGGGGAAAGGAGTGCGATTGCGGACCATTGTAAAGTTCGTAAAAGTTTTCAAACGTTTTTTGGTTACTGAGGCTTAGTTACAAATAAAGGCAATTCAATTCCTGCGAAAAATTATTAAACATGCATTTAGGTGGTGGCACTAAATCAAAAAATCCCAATTTACACCAATTATTAACACTCGCTGGACCCGTGCATGTTGCACGATGATTAAATTTTCCGAACTTAGCTTTTCCCGGTGTTTTGTCGTCTTAGGAAAGTAACTGGCGCTGTCAATTTCACCTCCCTCCCCCTCCTGTACACCTCTACTCGCGTCTTTGCCCCCAACATCCTCCAAACCGAACTGCACCCCCTCCCAGACTACTGCAATGTGGGGTGTGTAGCTCGCCGGCACCTAACCTGTTTGGGCTTTTGTTTTTAATGTTCCCATCACCAACGCCTTCCCCTTCAGCGAATCGCCCCCCCCTCCCACTCCCCCCGAAATGTGACAGTCTGCCTCCTACCCTTCTTTCTCGCCCTTGTCATCCTTCCCTGGCCGCAAAACGGGACATTCCCACGTATGTTTTGGTGTAGACCCGGAAAAGTCACAATGAAGTTTGACTGAAGTCTAAAAGAATCCAATCACTAAGAAACCCAGCATTCAGCAAGCAAGTAACTCCGCTCATCAGCAAAAGTTAAACCGTCGACAATGGCACACTCCACAACAAAATGATGTTCATTGTCGTTATAATTGTTGCAATTATAATTGTTGTTCATTTGCCGAGTATGAACGGCCGCGCAGCAATGATTGTTGCTGCTTACTTTGAAACAATTCAGCTCAGCTCAGAAATCTTAATTCTACGAAGCAAATAAGCTATTTTATCGTTAATAGCTGCCAACTGGCCTCGAAATTAAGAATGTAGCTTAGTTGGTTTAAAACTATACGGGTTTAGCTGAAACACTGGGTGTTTCATTTTACCCATCAAGTATGAACTGTTTTCGATGAAAGTTTGAAATACATAACACGTGTACCAAGAATTGGTGTGAGGTTCTGAGGGTCCCCCTTGCAACTGGGGGTACGCGGGACAATTTCCGGACAGTCCTGGGTTTTTGTGCAGCGACTGGGCGTTTCTTGACATAGGGTGTGTTATCAGTGTATGGTTTGTGGGCGGGACCGGTAGTTCGACTTTGTGTTTGTGTTTCTCTGTATAGGCTAAGTTTAGTTTAAGTTTAGAGATAGAGTGCATAGCGCAGGGCTTGTAGACTCCAGTAAGTTCAATAAATAAATTAATAAATAAGACATCACAGGTGCACGAAGAATGAATAAAACGTTACTTTTAATTGTAACTTTAAATTTAATTGTTGCTGCTTCTGCTGCTGATCCTTGAGAGCTTACGGTATTAATAGCTAGACACACGCTAGTGTGTGGAGCCAAGTTAGGCAACAATCATCACAACAAACATCACATCAATTCAATTGTCGAGGTTGTAAACCATTGTAGCGCACCACCATAGCGCCAGTGTCTTATACCTTGATGCATACTTGGGCACATTTCGGGTGCTTGAGGAAAAATCATAATGTGGTACAAAAGCTTAAATTGTGTTAAAATCAACAGCAATGATCTACCTGACAAAAATAACTCGTGTAGGAATGCCAGTTAAGCTGCTTTCAATGCAAAATCTTACGCTCAATAACGCTGTAAATATGTTCTTAGTTACTAGCTAGCTACTAGTCTGTTCATCCCCACGTTAATTTTCGGAGAGTGATTATTCATCGATACCGAGATAACGGGAAGGCTTCCATCTATGAAATTGGCCGAATGGCTGCAGTACGATACAAACTGCAAACCTTTTATGGTTTGGAGCCTAGGGGTGTAACGAGGATGGCGTGGGATGGCGCATACTGAAAAATGCTGTGTTCTGATGGAACACTTCTATGTGTACTGGTACAGCCAACACATTGAGTTGTGTACTACCAGTACACAGTTTGTGTAGCGGCAGTGCACAAGCTTTGTACGAAAGAATGTGTTCTGCCGCTACACATAGTGTGTACTGCTAGTACACAACTTGTGTGTTGGCTGTGCTGGTACACACAGATGTGTTCTGGCAGAACACAGTGTTTTCAGAGATGAAGTACGAAAATATTGTTATAACCATTGTTAGTATTGTCGGCTTCGTCTCTAATTGGACAGCCAAAGTTCGGACAATGACAGCGTGTATACTAACGTGCGTGCCTAGACACACACTAGTGTAGCACGATAAATCTAAACAACGTTGCCAAAGAAATTGTATTCACTTCCAATTCACGAAAAATATACCAACTCTAAAATCAAAGCAAAATAAACAAAGCCAAAAACTGGTGAAGAGGCCACCAAGTTGAAGGTGGTTTGGCCCTTCAAAGGAGTGATATCAACACACCAAAACTAACAAAATAAAACAAATTACAACAAAATTAAAACCAAACCAAAAACCTATAAAGAGCTGACCAGGTTGAGAATGGTTCGACCTACAGGAAAAGGTAATAGCAAATTGACGTGCCACTTTATTACACATCTGCACGGTTGTGGAGTTGAGTCTAATACACAATATAAAAAAATGGACTGATATCATATCAAAAACCAAACCTGGTAAAAGGGGCCGCCAAGTTCCGAATGGTTCGGCCCTTTAAAGGAGTGATACCAACACACCAAAACATTCGCCAACTTAATCGCACCGAATAATACTTTGGACGTTAAATGAAAACTTAAACATTGCTTCCGAAAGTAGCAACGTTGTAGTTTTCATTTAACCTTCGAATTATTAAGCGGTGCGATTAACTTGGCGAATGTTTTGGTGTGTTGATAACACTTCTTTGAAGGGCTGAACCATTCGGAACTTGGCGGCCCCTTTTACCAGTTTTGGTTTTTGATATGATAGTAGATTCCTGGCACAAACCATTACTGTACTTTCTAGCATTCATCGCGTGGGGGGGGTGGTGGCTTTGCCCCTGCGATTTTAGATAAATGTCGTTATCATAAAAAAAATTTAAAGTATTCTCATGAATTAAAAGAAAAATGGTAACTAAGCATATCTAAAACAAATGGTGCAAAAAATTCAGTGGACAAATGTTTTTATGCTTTTGAGGATTTGGCAGTAGTTGAGATACATCAACTTTGAATGACCTAAATAGTGTGCGTTTAAAAATACCTACTTCCCAGCTTATTGCTTCTTTTAACTAATAACTTTCGACGTCCTATTGGGATTTATGCACACAACTGGTATTCTGTAAGTTTATTTACAATAATGAGAATTTTCTTTCAACAAAACAAGCAACATACTTGACTTAGACCACACTGGCCTACACTACTTCAGTAATTGTGTAAATCTAAGCTTTACTTGTCACGTATTAGGTTACCGTCAAAAACAAACCATGACATAGCTAGTGTCATCTTCGTAAAGCGTTGTAATTTTACGATGGCACTAATACGTTTCTCGTTAGGATTCGGAGCCTTACGTTTAACTTCGTGAAAGATTGGCATGGAAATTACATACATGTCTACTTACTGCGAAATAGAGAATGAGACAAGAAAGCGAAGGGGTGAGTTTCGCTACACGAAAAAGGCAAAAATTTCATAAATTCCAAGCACTCGTCTTAAAAAAAATTAAACCTTCAAAACGTTAACACCTTAATATTCAACATATTTTTTAAATACAATTTTATGTGGAATCTGGTGAGAATAGTTTTGCGAACAGAAACCTAAAATTCTCACATCAAATGACACCTATGGTTTAGAATTTTGTTATTATTACTAGTATTTTCCAACTCCCATTCTGCCCAGAAAATTTTCTACGACTTTCACTCTCAGGAGATTAAATAGAAAGATTAAACGGAAAAGAGTTCCGTGGCAAAACCCACAAATTATCCATTTCGTGAAAGCACCCGTGGTATTATGACTAAGAGCACCACACTGATGGGATAAGTTTGATGTCAAGAGGAATCTTAAGCATTTTTGCTCAACGGTACACGTGGCTGTGCCAGTTACGATATGTTGCTAGACGTACTTTATTTTATGCTATTTTCTCCAGTAATCATGCAATTCATGTATGAGTGGTCCTTGACTACAGTGTTCATGCTAGGGGCTTCCTCGCGTAACATAGCACCTATATAACAGATATTGCCAAAAAAAAAACTTACCTTTTAAAGAACGACAGTATATTTCCATTCAAAAACATTTTATCCTTCTTAGGATTGAACTGAATGATGTTGCAATCCATGCAATTACGAAATGCAACTTGGGGACTCCAAACATTCTCTGTGACAGTTTCTGGCAGCATTAGATTTTTACTCAAATTATTCCCAATCTGTAGTCGATGATCGGTCCATTTGAGAACGATGTACACGTTTACCTGAAAATACTGCAACAGGGAATACAAACCGCATTGTACGAGCTGATTAGCCATTTTTTTTGTAATGTTTGGGACCAACAACTAGATAAATATATTAAGAGAAGTCGATTAGTTAAAGTGAAATAGGACCGCAATACTGACGAAACTTGAGTTAATGGTGGAAAAGGGAGGAACCACCGTACAAAAAAA
>JAHWFP010146206.1:34289-51001 GCA_023313725.1 Lithobius niger
AAAAAAGCGTTTGCACACGTTTTCGTTATGATTTTCGGAACCCTAACGACGAAAGGAATCGATAGGTAGGTGAATAAGGTCGATAGCGTGAAAAGTAAGGTTTCCAAACAATTACCAAAATAATTTCACATCAGAATTTATTTATTAAATACTTTCTAATATTTCAAGTTTAGCTCCAAATCAGCTGATTAAAAAAGAAAAACATCGCGTTGTTAAGCACAATTATTCGCGTTTTCTGTTTCCTAACGCACCCATTGATTAGTTTTGGATCGAAGTTAAATCACTTGGTTCAACGATAGCATTAAGGTTGCTTGAAGGGCCTGGCAAAGTAACTCTACTTTCGTCGGATTATATGCACTGATATTGGTATTTAACAATACAATTCATTGTCACTATCAATCAGCAGATCCGTTTTGACCAAATCACATATACTATCAGGCAATTTTGTTTCCGACATGCTTTGTCCTTCTGAAACAACGGTTACAGACCTAAATTGGTTCATGCTTTAGTGGTACAACCTGCGTATTGTCCTCGCATTGCAACAATGAACTTTGACTTGATAGTGTAT
Source organism: Lithobius niger (assembly GCA_023313725.1). Lineage (NCBI taxonomy): Eukaryota > Metazoa > Arthropoda > Chilopoda > Lithobiomorpha > Lithobiidae > Lithobius > Lithobius niger. Next base: position 34,858 of record JAHWFP010146206.1, read on the forward strand.
AAACGATTAACTTATCGGGATGTACCCTCGGGAGTATTGTTACTTCATCAGTCACTTTTAAAAGAGATTTGCAAGGATCATTATTGCAGTAAGAGGAAATAACTGTTACCGTTGTTCAAGTATGTCGAATGAACGTTGCCTTTGTTCAGTCACTTCTGACTTTTGTTCATTGAAATTTTTTGAATAACAAGTGTTATACCCATGCATACTTGATTTTTACAAACGGAGGTATAAATTCGCTAACTTTAGAACGCTACAGGTGACAATGTTGTAAGTGCAGGTTAACTAGTTAACCTACACTTACGACAATGCCCTCCGTAGTCCAAAAAGCATAAATATTCATGGCCCATTGGGTGACCTTTCGTTATTTTGGGGGGTATCCTAGAATCTCTATAGGTAACTTGTTCGTTCTCTTCAACCAAAGAAAAACGTTCACTTGACTCTTTAAAAAAAAACCATAATTTAACAAAGCTGCCCCGGAACCCAAGGCAAAAGAAGATACCAAAATCAAACAAATCTCAAGAAAAAAAATAGACGTAACTAAACAACACAGACAATTCGGCTGTTATACAGTTTAACCAAATGACGAAAAATCACTCAATTTTGGTACTTATTGACGCAGATTAAAAAAGGGGAAATGTGTTTTTTAGTGTTCCACGTTCTAAGCACGTTTTTTAAGTTCTCCAAACACGTTTTTTAACCACGTAAAACGGTGGGACAAATTTTTGGTTGCGGTGTCTGATGTTAAATGATTAGCCGCAGCAAGCACGGCAGCGCGAGCAAGGAATGTGATTTGGAAAGAAATGTAGAAGGAAAATAATTTCCGTTTCCTTTCATTGTAACACATTATATTAGTTGTAACTCGAAAGCAAAAGACTGTGTGTTGCCTCCTGACTGGTGTGAAACGTAATTTTCTGTAATATAACAAACTTTCTTTGCAATCAGAAGAATATGGCGACGAATATGGCGACGATCCCAATGTTCGGATCGTGTGGGGTCTCCCATTTCTTTGTGTTTTTAATGGTTTTAAATGTTTTTCATCATGTTCCTTATTTGTGAACACGGCACATAGATTTGAATCAGTGCCGAAAATTAAAAGATAATCATTGTTGTTTTACTCCGAGTGGATTTTCTCAGTCCAGTCAATGGGTATCTCTGCTCTTGACGCCTCTCAAACTCGGAAAATTTCTTTCTCTTCAAGAAGAAAACTAAGCACTAACCCAAGCCGTCAGTCATTATTGCTGAAACAACGTGTGCTAAAGAACAGCCACCAAACTGCACCACAGGGGTAGCAGAGGGGGAGGGGGGGGGGGCAAGAGCCCCCGGTCAGGGAAGCCTTGCTCCCTCGTCGGGGAGTAACCGAGATTGTCGTCGGGGAACAACAAGAAGACGAAATTTACATGATGACATAAAATTCGTAAAAATTTCGAGAAAAAAGATCAATATACAGTTGCCGTTTTGTTTGCCAGTAGTCCTACTGTTGCTACCTCATCACCTCCATAATATTTAAAAGCTATCTTAGTTAATGCAGATAAGTTAACTAAATACGTGTAAATTTAAACTTGTTAAGGATTCTTGCTTGAATTCATGATACCAATGAACCGAGCGAAAATTGTGTACAGTAAGTTGTTAGACTGAAAATTGATTTTCTGCCTAAGTCCGTCAACGCCATGATTTAACAGACATCGTAGTTATGAGACACATTTGGGATACCACGCCTTACTAGTTATCTCTAAAAGGAGAAGGCCCGATTTTAAAAGCCTAACGCACAACGGGAAGTTTGTGGTCAAACACTCCCCAAAGAAACGGAACAATAGCACCCCTGTGGTGAAGAGTCCCGGCCTCCCAACCAAGAGGACGCAAACTCAACTTCAACGTCTAACAAATACAGAAATGAAAAAAAATATTCACTGTGTTCACAAATGGCCGTAGGTTATACCTTTTAGGCCCGACTGTGCGTTCTTGCTATAGTTATAGCCGAAACGTCAGCTAAATTTGTACAGAAAAGGCTTTCCTTCCAAGTTTTCGTTATTTGAAGCCTGATAACAATTAAATCCATAAAAACCGAGCAAATAATTTAATAGAAGAATAGTTGGCGGTTTAATTTGCTAGTAGCTCTTTTCCTCTTAGCTCATCGCCACCGTGATTTAAAACTAATTCTCAGTTAATTCAGGAACGTCATCTGAATCTTCCGCCATTTGAAAAGTAAGCAACAATACTTTTCAAACCTAAATTATAAGTGCTTGTTAAAGTTAAATTAATTTTTTTTAATTGAAATTCACCAGTTAATTTAATTTGTAAATAAAATATATAAAAAAAACAGAATTTTGGTCACAATTAGATTTTTACGACCTCTCATGCTAAAGAATTTTTACGAAATACATCCAAAATTTGCTTTAAAATGTGGTGCAAACGTGTCTCGGGAAGCCGAAAATGGGCCCTCAATTAACGTAAAATGCGTCGGCTCCCGGGGCTCTGCCCCAGACCCCGCTGGGGGAGCTTACAGTGCTCTGCCAGACCCCCAAGCTGGTTTCGCCGGACCCCTACTAAACTGGAATATGTTTTAATTTTTAAAATGTTCATTTTCTTTGCCCCCACTCCCCCCGGCGGGGAATCATTGCCCCCCCCCCCCTACCTGGATTTGGCTGGTGCCACTACTGCTTCAACAATGACCCAGCATGTGCTGGTAATAATCAAGTATAGATATGTTATGCTCTCTATATCGCCTCGGCTGCGCCTCGGAGGAAATTGTTGCCATGCTCGGAAGTATAAATCGCATAACCTCCTCGGCATGTAGCAAACGGTGTAAATAACGATGTAAATCAGGGCTTAGGTTAAGTTTAGGTTAAGAATTAGTTTAGGTTGTAGATATGAGCGTTTGACTTTCAGGTCTTTAGGCTCAAGTAGTTCAATAAAGTAAAGTAAATAACTATTGCATACCATTATTGCGAACAACGAAAATACCAAAACTTCACTTTTTGTCAGTGCTGTAATGCATTTTTTACAGTTTAAAGATTTATTACGTTTATTTTAAACATAAAAAAAATAAATCTAGGGTGTAACGTCCTGTTTAATTTTTAAATCGCAAACGAACTTCATTGTTCAGTTTCCTTTTTTAATATCTGGAGTAGACGTGACATTGTGATCTTTATGAATTCCTCATAAGCTGTGAAAAATAAATAAAACGAAAATGCCTAAATAAAATCAGCTGCTCACGGAGCGGGTCTTAACTTTAATCAAAGCTGTGACGTAGTTTTTAATATCTAAAACAGCCGAGATACTGAGATCTTCATTAATTCATCAGGCAGCAAGAAAAAAGAAGACACTAAAATAAAGTAAACTCTTCATGGAGCTTTTCTTAATTTTTATCAAGGCTGTTACATCGTTATTAATATCTGGAGCGAGAGTGATATTGCTATATTCATTACTTCATTAGCGCAGAGAAAAAAGAACCGAATATGCTAAAATAAAGTAAGTTCTTCCAGGAGCTGTTTTTATTTATAATCAAGGCAGTAGTGTCGTTTCAATATCTGGAGCATGCATATCGTGATCTTCATTAATTCATAAACTGTCGTGACATCTGATAAGTCGTGATACCAGGATAACAGTCCTCCTTCAGCATCTCTGTTGAACCATTGATCCAATCCAGTAGTGTTCCACTGGTAAAGGAGGATGAAGATGGTAAAATTTAGCGACACGTGATTTGTACCAACACTTCCAACAATTAAGTACTGGTATAAGCAGTAGGGAATGTCCCAGTTTGAGTTCGTTAGCCGATATCACGCTGCTTTGCCTCTACAATGGAAGACTACATTAGTGTCGTTTTTACACATAAACGAGGCTAGTTGGCGTACTTTCATTCTTTCATACTTCTCGAGGAGGAAACTAGGGAGGTCAACTATTCGCAGAAGAAATGGTTTACCTTTTACGGCTGCGTGGGTGTGCCAGACGTATACGGAAAGCATAATGCACTATGTAATCGTTGTCACTAATATAACTTAGAAGTCCGTTAATTAGGAATTAAATGGGGAAATACGTTACACAAAATGTAACAAATTTCACACAATTGCTTAGTTATTCTGGAATGTGAATAGATAAAAAAAATACGATGTTGTGCAAAACGACGTAAATAAATCCTACCATACTTTTTCAGGTTCCATTGCTGCACTTTTAAAAAATAATATGGTAAAGTTGAAATATATGAAAAGTAGCTGCTGAAATATTTTCATTGTGTATTTCTTGATTCCTGCTTAGCGACGTGATTGCTGTTTGGTTGAGCCTGGTCGAATGCCTGAAGTTGCCACGTACGGTTCACAGCCAACATGCTATATTTTCTGGTAACCGGATGTACATTTTTTTCGCGTCATTACCGCTGGAACGACTCATCGATTTCCATTGCTAAACAATTACAGTCCATTTGCAGTAACAAATATAAGGTTTGCCACAAAAGCAATCTTAGTCGATAATGGAGAAAACTTTTACGTAACAAAGCTGGTACACAATTTAGATCAATGCTAATGTGTCGACTTTCTAAGGAAAACTACATCAACACACAATACGGAAGTGGTTTTCGTGACTTTGGTCGCATTTTGACATTTTCAGCCAGCCGTAAATATGCGCGCCAAGATCAATAGCTGGAGTGCAAACGAATATCGTTGTAGTTCAAAAACGGGTTACTGGAGTGCAAATAATTGTCTTAGGAGTGTGAATAAGGGTCTTGGGGTGCAAAAAAATCTTCGCAGTGTAATGTGGACGTTGAAGAGCAATAGAAAGTACCTTAAGAGTGCAAACGTCTTTAAAATGAAAAATGTGTTTTTCAATTCATAAAATTGTCAACGGACCAGAAAATAAATTACATTTGGAGTGCAAAATATAATTGCCATTCGAATGCTACAAAGTGTCTGAGTGCAAAAAGGTGCCGAAAAAAGTGTCTTGTCTTTGGAGTGAAACTAGTTTCCTGCAGGGCACAAAATTGGTGTACAAGAAAGCATCTTTGGAGTTCAAAATAGTGTCTTTCGAGTACAAAACCAAAATATAAATAAACATTGTTACATCCTTGTTTAACCATGAAAGCCCAACCATTTGCCCTCTCAATATTGTACTGTTTGCTTCACTTTGCTTTAAACTGAGTTGTTAAACTAGTGTTAAGAAACTAATGTTGAGAAAATCTTTCCAGTAAAACTATTTTCTCAACATTAGTGCGGTCTGCAGTGTTTCAAACATAGTGAAAAGAGCTTTACAAAAAAACTCTCTTTTCACTATGTTTGAAACACTGCAGCCCGCACGTCCGTACATCGAGCAGTTCAAAAGTTGCGTGCAGTTTTGAACTCCCAGAGTTGCTGTAGGAGTTAAAACTGCCATTTGTAGAGTGCAGTTTACTCTTGTGCATTTGAATAACTGAATTCCTGCTATGGCATTCCACGAAGCGAGGAGAGCATAAAATCTGATGTTTGGTATCTTAGTGCCTGAATGCGCGTGTTAAAAGCCAGGTACGCTAAACAGTTTCATCCTACATTGCTGCCACTTCGCTTGATTACAGAGAATAGATAAAAAAAATTGTACGCAAAATTTCCTTTTCTTAATATTTGTAACCACCCTCCCACGTTTTTTAATCAAGTACCTTCATCGACAACGCACCAGTAATTCTATTTCATGGCTACACAAAATTGTCAGGCTAGATTTTGAAGAACGCAGAATAGAATACAGACTAGGTTATACAATTTGGCTGCTGAAAACATTTATTCGCGGGTTATTCACCTGTCGCTGTAATCTGTTAGTCGAGGCTAGGGTATGTGACGCGAAAACATGGAATATAATAATATCTCCTTCCATCAACGGCGCCAGAAGGCAGCACTTGTCAGGTGCTTGTTGGAGGAAAAATGGAAATTACAAATTAGTGGCATAGTAACCATGGTAATAACAGCAATAGCGACCATACCTTCGGAAATTGACGAAATACTCGTGCGTGGGAAACAGCCGATGTTGGAGAACTTATTCTGTGTTCGATTCAGACAGTATTCAGTTCGGTACAAGAAACATGAACCTTGGATAAAAGGTAAGCCTAAGCGGCCACTTATCACTCTTCTCAAAATACAAAACCATGTGTTATACATAGCACCACTCTTAATTACAATCCGTTTAAAAATTAGATCTTATATTTTTAAAAATCGAATCTATCTGATCTATCTTAAAATTATTTTAATGTCCTAATCTGATATATGATAATTTTTAAGGGAATAATTTTGTATTCATATCGTGATCAAGTTGTTTTAGTGACGCTAAATAGTTTTGATTCCCATGATGCTTTGTACTTCCTGTTACTTGACGACAGCGCCCTCTGGTGGTAAATCGTTGAAAGCAGGTACCCAAAAAAAGCAACATAAACTCGGACAAGTCAAACACTAAGGCAATGTTACAAATTAAAAGGATACCTAACAAAAACTTGACACCCAAAACTACAAAATATTAAATTGCTGTATTGTAGCTTTAAAACCTACACACATCATGTGACGATCATTTTAATCTCGAACCATTAACGTGCCTTACCAAACTTGCCGTCGATGGAGGCGACCATATTGTTTTCCTTGCAAAGATTCTCTTCTGTCGTGTAAAATAATTTAGTGATGCTTTGCCGGTTAACTATATCGATGCATAGCGATGTTTCTATGAGAAAATTACTTCATTTTTCCCATTTTTTCGATGTACATACAAAAATAACATACATACATATTAAAAAGTTCAAAGGATCTTGCTCATTCAATAAATTAACCAGCGCCTAAATTTAATGAAATCCAGTTACAGTGCTATTCCAGCGCATCAGCTAAGCTAAAATGCTTTTTAAACTTGATTTAAACTTGTAAACTTGTACTTGTAAACTTGATTTATGATTCTAAGCACTGGAACTTGAGTCTTAAAATTTTCACCTACTGCTAATTTTGTAAAGGGACTCGACTGTGTTAAATAAATGTCACTTCAGCGTTTCACGTTGTAATTAGTTTTGAGAGTCTTTTACTTTGTTTTGAGAAAGCAAAACCTTCAACTCAACCCCCCCCCCCCCTCAGTTCTGGCGATCATCCCATCCTGCACTTCCCCAGCCGCAAATAATCAGTGAGTCAGTTAAACGGTACCACAAAATGCGTTTTTGTTTTGGCAATCCTTTTAGTTCTGTTTTGTTTTTCCAGAAGTATTCGCATAATTACGCAGAACCATGAGTAGACATTATGGTTCCAATATATTTTACTGATTGCGTGACATTCTTTAATTTGTGACAAAATAATTTATGCATCACCAAAAAAAATCAAAACTTTAGATGTTACCGTTTCTGGGGAAAAGAAAAATGAATATGCGAAATTTTGCACAGGGCAGACGTTTTACCGAAGAAAACTGTCTCGTAGTAATATTTTGCGTGATGATTTGGTGAATGAATCTTGGTACTTCAGTGACTGATAAATGTCTAGTATTGTTTAGGATGCATTAAAATGATAAATACTGACGAAAATTATGGCTTTAAATTTGATTACTTTTTCTTTTCCATCTTCAACACCAGAACAATTGCATTTTATCCCAACCTCGGGGTAAAATACAAGAATGGACCATGTTGATGATACTGATCAGGCATGAACACTTAAGACTAAGCAAATATTACATGCACTTGTTTATAGCTTATTATTTTTTCTTCATAACAAAAAAAAACTACAGAACTACCAAAAACACGTTTATTCTCAAAACGAGGACAAATTCCTTTTTCAGCTTTAATCTTCAGAAGAGATGCCTAAAAAATTAATCAACTCAAGGTTAACATATTTTTGGGTATAATATAGCTATCACAATATTATTCACATGATATGCTAAGGGTTTTTTTTATCCAACATTTCTACGGAATAATGAAGTGGATTGGAATTGCTGACAACAAATCTGTAATCTGTTAGCACACTATTTTAATACTACACATCTTTGATAAATAAGTGTTTCAGCATTAATATTCGTACACTTGCTATGTCTTCCGTGTGAAGAATTCTAAAAGCAAGAGGCAAACAGTTTTTGTAATATGTTGACGAGTTGGCTACAGTTCTTATTAATGGCAGTGTGTACGATAATTTCTGTTGTCAACCACTCGTGCCATAATAACCCCAATAACACAAATTAAAAACAGCAAATATAACAGGGAAAGCGAGACGAGATGCTTCATCTATTTTGCTGATTTCTTTTTTGTGTACACTTGACTTTCTTCGGAACATCTGCAGAGAAAAAGTGAAACGATTTAGTAATGTTGAATAAGAAGGGTAAAACAAAATTTTTAACAATGTTTAGAACTAATTGGACTGTGTCGATTCAATTTTGTTTATCAGGCTAACCATGCCAGGTCAGGGCAAGCATTTTTTTAGTCACCAACATCACGGATTTGGTGCCATATGGACATACATGTTTAGAAATAAAATGGTAATAAACATTTTTCAGATCATCACTTGAATTTTTTTCAATAATGAATTTTACTGATTTTAATTATTTTTAAGACATGTATCACAGAATGTATTTAAGATGATGTATTTAAATCTCATATATATGAAAGGTGAAGCACTCATGATAAATTGATGTTACTATAAAGAGATAAGTTAGGGGCGAAGTTTATTTTTAAACAAATTTATGTATGCATTGCAAGAGGCTCCACAACCGCACTAATTTGTTTTTGGGTGTACCATGGAAGAAAGGTGCTGTTTCACCCACCACAGGTGCATTAGCAGTAATACGTAATATGACAGTGCTCAAATGGTACAGTTCAGGGATACTAAATACACAGATAAGATCGCCCTGCCATACACTCGCTGGCATAGTGCACTTTGCGTTTCACAACCTTTTATTGGTGAGACTAGCTGACGTGAATGCCTTCTTTTAGTACGGAGAAGTACGTACAATAAAGTGATGACTCTGCACTAGTTAAACAAACGCCCATCAAGGGAACTGCTACGACGGGAGTTGGCATGATTTTCTTCAAACTAAAACATTATTTTCTCTTTGTTATCTGCTAGGTGAGTGGTGAGAGAATTGATATTTGCACTTTCTGCCAGGCATTTCTTGTTTTTTCAGTTTGAAAGGAAAGAGCAACTGCTCTCTTTTTACTTTAAAAAAAAATGAATTTCTTTGACCTTAAGTCAGCCGAAGCAACTTAATGCTTGTATGACTGAACCGGCTCAATTTTGAACATTTCCAGACTTTTAGAGCAGAACAAATATCTGGTAAAGGGAGGTTCCAACCTAGGGATTCGTTCCGGGAAACCTCCAATCATCGTAGGGGCCGAAAGATTGTCCAGAATTGACCAGAATAGTTCCCATAGCTGCTGAAGGAGCATGGTAGCCTCTCACGCTACCCTGGCCTGCAGTCCTGGCTGGGACTTTGCCAAGATCCCCTTTCCAGGGGTTCGACCAGATCCGCAAACCTCCAGCAACCAGGATGAGTTCTCTCACAACTCAGCCACGATAACCACAGCCACGATACTCGCCACTCAGCCGCAATACTCCAATGGAACTAGTTTTCAAACTTAATCTTAACTTAAAATTTGATTTAACTGAGAGACCATTCTTTATCTCACAGCCTGAAAAAGTTAAAGACCAGACAAGGTGAAACTTATATATTGGAAATTTATGATTTCTTAATTCGAAGAAGTAAATTCTTTAAAAGGGCGAGACGTTACACACATAAAAATTACGCAATATGAAAATCATAAATTCACTACTTTTCGTTGATACATTTTAGTATAAAGGATACCAAGCCGTTAAAACGCTAAAATTTTTTTAAGTTGCCAAGAAACAAGTGCTGGAATTAGACAAATTTTTAATATGCTATTAAGAAATTTGCAGCTTTTCATTAAGCCGTAACCTTTTTATTAGGCTGCTTCACTTTACGCTGAATTCGTTATAGATCTTAATTTTTTGAAGATACTAGCAATATTCAAGCAAATAATATTCCAGCTACTGTCAGTTAACGCATTTTTTTACGTAATATTTCAAACTAAACGAAAAGCTGTTTTGTAAAACATACAGAAGAAAGATGAAACATTTTGTATTCATCTTAATAAAATAATACTTCTTTTTAAACTTTATACGGAGCAATTTTATACCAATAAACGGTCACGAATTTCAGTAAAAATCTAATTGTTTCTTGCAATTCATTTTTATTTGACTAACCTAAGGCGAATTTGGGTTTAGGGTACATAGATAACTAGCCAAATCTAAGGTAAAAAACATGTATTTATTCTGTCACTTAAATATACCTATTGTGTGCGGGGCGTAGCTTGAGTCCTGCAAGCATTTTACGAGCGGCTACGTCTTCCTGGAGAGAGCGGCCTTAATCGACGGCCGCCATTGTTTTTGTAACCATTTTGGATATCAACAAGGCACTCTGCTACCAAAAACGTACAATCGATTATCTGTGTTCGTTCTGCAGCGAACTCAAGATAGGCCGCCGCACACTTTAAGACAACTGATAATAGATCATACTTACACCTGGGTGGGAAACAGGTAGTCTGTTTATATGTGAAATCGTTCCCTGTCGTCCGTGCAGGGAAAAGGCAAAAGCATATTCAACCAAAGACGCAAAGACCATGATAATGCACGCCACCATCCAAACATCTACAGCTTTAACGTACGATACTGGTGGTAAGTCCTTCTGCGCTTGTGCAAATTGTGTCGCTAGTGTAAGAAGAGAAGTTAGTCCCAGAGCTACTCTGGGGGCAGCCATGTTGACATCCAGCCAAAAGGCAATCCAGGTTAGAACGACAATAAGAAAACTGGGAGTGTAAGTCAGCATAAGATGGTACGCTATTTGACGAACGAAGGTGATCTGATACTCGACACAAGACATATCTATAAAAAAATAAGTTTTTCAAATTTTTAAAGTCAACATTGAGAGAGCTGGCAGATTTTTACGTCACTATAATCGGAGTCCTATTACTACTTATTAGTCCTAGGAGAACTTCTTAGTTCTAAATAAAGAAAGAAATCACAAGGTAAAGGGTAAATGAAGCAAGCAGTCTGCATTAAAGACTGGCCTTGTGACGATACACAATTCACACGATACACAATGCTAGAACGCCCGGCTAGTAAACGGGATGTCCTGGATTCGAGTCCCTGTCGGGGCAGTAGTCTTTTCTTTCTTTCTCAGACTAGTGTATTGTGTATCGTCACAAGGCCAGTCTTTAATGCAGACTGCTTGCTTCATTTCTTAGTTCTAGGCTTATGCAAAATCGAAGAAATTCGGTGTATACAGGTGGCTCGCCGAGAATTACTCTGCCACACATTCCACAATGTAATTAGTGTGTATAATTAAACACCTCTCAAGATTTTCCATTAGTCCATCGCAGATTAATTGTTGGAGAATATATATAAAACACCCACAATTTGTGCAAAACTTACTATTTGGCTTGAGTCAAAGTGTTGCAGTTGATTAAACAATTTAAAATTCACTGAAACAATTACATAGGAAATTCCTGAAAATTTAACAAGATTTTCCGTTTCACAAAAATAAAGGTTCAGAAAATAATTAACTAAGGTTCAGGTTCAGGTTTGCAATTTAAATTAATTAAATATGATGGTGCACATTTGTTCACTTACTCCTCTGGACCTTAGCCACCTACAAACATGATAGTAGTACAACATGAAAATAATTAAAACGTAACAAATACCATTCCGTTTGAGTGCAAGTTATTCATCACTTAATTCATTCATGGATTTCTCAAAATGACAGGTGTTTGTTTCATTTTTAGTAAAAAAAAAAGGTGCTGAAGTTAAGCCCAAGATAAGTTTATTACGCTTCTAATAGCCGACTTTTTTCACCAATATTTAACTTTTCTTAAATCTAAAATATGCGATTTACCACTCTAGAAATTGTTTTTTTTTTAATGACAAAATTTGATCAAGCATAACAGTCAGGGAAACTAATCGTTCTCATCGCTTACTCCAATAGCAGCTTACTCCAATAGCATCAATCAGTTCAAACTTCACGTACTTTGGTCGATTACGAGAGCTTCAGAAAATCGATGTTCTGATTAATACGATGCAAGCCATTTCGAATTGTTTCTCTCAGTTTGTTCATGTACTGCAGATCCCGTTTAAAAGTTTGCTACATGGGCAAATAGTTCACTTGTTCACTCAGGCCACGTACCTTAGTTCTTCAGACACGCTAATGTTAGCACTCCATTTAAAACCTACATGTCTACATTTTCTGTGCGTCTAACGAGTTGAAGCTGTACCTGTTCAACGTTTTTCATCAAGTATTACCACGAATTTATAGGGGTGGGGAGGAGAATTTGTGACTGACAACAATTCTGAAACGTCCTAGATCCATTCCACTTAGTTCCGTCTGAGTTTATAGAGGGCGCCACGAGTTTTATGTGGGAATTTCTACTCACTTTTCAGACTAAAATTAAACTGAACTAAATGAAACTAGCTTGTACTTACTTATTATTTAGTTTAGGTTAGTTGTAATTTTTTAGTTTACTTTAGATTTGGGCTGAAAAATGAGCAAAAATTACCAGATGGAACACATGGCGCCCTCTAAAAACTCTGATGGAACTAATTGGAATAGATCTAGGACGTTTCAATAGTGACTTTTTGGAGTTACAAATTCTCCTCCTCAATCCTATAAATTCTTGGTATTACGCATGGTTGGATGCGTCAAGTTACAAAGTTATGATGCAAAATGTGGTTGTGCTAAATGTGTTCAAACGGGTGACATGATAAATCGTTGTCCGTTATTTACAGATAGCACAATAAAATTTGTAAAGCATTACTGTTAATCATTAAATTTGCAAATATAAGTAGTTGTGTGTTTGTTAGTCATTTACTTACTAGAAAATTATTGGCTGCTAATATAACTTTTGTTTAGTTCATGGTGTTTTAAGTTTGAATTTTTCTTTCAGTTTTTTCACAGTTATTTATGAAAAACATTGTAGAATTACACGCTCGAACAATTGTGGCCGTTGCGAACATATTTTAGGGTTAAAGAATTAAGTTACTGCAATCCAATACGGATATCAGAGGGGCACAATTTAATTACTATCATTAGGAAACCACCCTCAAGTTTGTAGGTGTCTTAAGTAGAGAAATGTAGGCATTCAAACATGCCCTCAAACATATTGCGTTTTTAATGATATAAGCTAGCAGAGTTTCTTGCGAATGCTTGATCAATTTGCGTCAACCTACCGTCCAATAGTACCAAAATTAATCTACGGCGATATAGATAGGAACAAAAGAGGAAAACGGACACAAAAGCGAAAATCATACTTTGGAACTAACGTAGCCCCCCTCATGCACTTATGCTTCATTGAAGTTGTGTGACCCAGATGCAAACTGTCAACCCAATCCGTCCCCAGAAAAATAACGAAAAATGTCTACGTCGATAAACCCACACCTCCACTGCAAGATGACTCACTTTACAATGACTACGTTATGTCAATGACTGGGTTGCCAGCTCGAATCAGTGTCACGCCATGTGATGAATAATATATATATATATATATATATATATATATATAAAAGCCTTCTTAATAGTTTTTTGGTGAACCACAATTACTTCTACATATACATTTTATTTTATTTTCGGGAATTATTTTTTTCCTTGGTCACCTAAATAGAACAAGACAATACACTAATGAGTAATGGGCCCTTAAAAACCAATACACAACCTTTTCACTGCATACTTACGATGAAATTCACTAAAAAAACTATTAAAAACACATGATTGTGGTGTCGTTTACAACACACAATCATGTGTTTTTAATCGTTCTTTTTTTCCTGAATTTTATTGTGTGTATATCCTGGAAGAAGTTGTATATTGGTTTGCAAGGGTTCATTATGTTGTCTTGTTCTATTAGTTGACGAAGGGGGAAAATTCATTCTCTGAAAATCAAATCAAATTTGTATGTAGATATACTTGTCGTTCTCCAACACCTATGAGGAGGGTTTTTTTTTGTCACTTATCTTCCATATCACAAATTAATTGAAGTTTTTAGCAGGAACTAGATATCTGACCCAACAGCAACTTGGGTTTTTCCCCTGTTTCCTTAAAAAAGATTCATGCAGTCAGATTTATTAAAAACTGTGAAAAGTCGCATCACTTCAATAAAACGTAAGTGCAAAAAGGTGGCTTACTATCTACCTTATTTCTAGTGCGTGATTTTCGCTGACGAGTTTTATAAATTAATGGCTAGTGACTGCGTTGGACTTGATCTCTTTGAATCCACATCGAACGTTCTATATACTTTCCACAATGGTCCCCTGAATCTGCTGGATCTGAGGGGTGGTTTATTAATTTGTCTATATATATATCTTTCCCGACGCTACTGTAGTTCCTTGGCATTTCTCCCCTCTCTCTAGCATCCCCTTCTTCGTTCTTTCCCACTGTCTTACTATTGTATGTAAGTGCTCGCAGTGGAAATACAGTTTGCTAAAGTGTGGGCCTGAGCACCGTGTTTTCCCACACTGAAACACGGCACAGGGGTTGATGTATCAATTCCAGAGTTCGATCAGTACTTCAAAACGCCGTATCCAGACGTCGGGGTCCAGCATGAAATGGTCGAATACTTGTACCAATACAGTATAATACTACCCCGCACCTTTTTGCCATTGTGGAAAGGGAATATGAAAACAATAGCTGAAGCGCTTGACATCACTTATCCCTAAAGAAAATTACGTCACCCTATAATACAACTACGTGGAAAGTCAAACAGGATTTTAATTCTTTTTAAACCCCCTAATGTTTGGTTTTCATTGTCAGTTTCAAGCAATGTTGACTATTAGATTTCGCATTCATACTTTGAATGACTGAATGTCAACAAAGGTGGTAATATGATTTTTTTTAGGTTCATTCATTTTGAGATATGTTGCTCTAATTTTATTAATATGCTCCTTCATGATTAACAAAGAAGGAAAAAACCTGCAGTTACCGCAGATGTTTTTTTTTTCTTTTTTTTCTTTGATAAAATGTTGACAAGTTCCATTCAGTATACAATATAATACAATATAATACAATATAATGCAAAACCTTTACGTCGTAAACCGCCATTCCGAGCCCCGACACCTTTCCAAAATACGGAGTTGTATATAATTTAAACCGGGAGCAAATTTAGCTATAGGCCTTTGTTTTCAGTTTGACGGATTTTAGACCATACGGAAGCAATGGCCACTGTCATTCACTCGCATTTAAACCTAATTTTTTTTGGAGTTTGATATATTTTCGTATAGTACATCCAAATCTACTTTGATTTTAAACATTCACAGGCGTAAATAAAAATGTAACGACTTTGCTCCAAATCACAAGTGGTGAATAAACGATACATTGTTCCGTTGGTATCGAAAGTCTTTGCAAAATATCAATGCACTTGCTGAAGATACATTCCAACACTAAAATCACTATCATCAGTTTTCCTTAAGAATCATTCTTATCCTCGAAACCAGGGGGTCTCTTCCGACCTTTTTACATATTTCTTTTCCATTTGCTTGTGATTTTGCTGCCTCCACTGACGTCACAATGCAGCTCAACAGCTTACACACAGCCGCTCAAGCCAAATCAGACCGGAGCCAGTGACGTTACACGAAATATTGGCGGGAAAATCACGTAATGAGTTTGAGAAGGACCAGCCTTCCTGTATACTATCGTTACCTTGCTCCTAACGATATTTGACACAGTATGGCTGCCAGTACCATACCATTAATAGCTCGCCAGAAGGCACAAACTTAAGCGTATTGATTTACTTTCTATAAAGGTTTTGTAACACGACCCAAAATAGTAACAAATAGTATAAATAGGTTTTGTAACACGACCCAACTTCGACTCAGTCGAAGTTCAAAATTAATAACTCTTAACATAGAAAAGAATAATACAATTTTACACATAAGACAGGATACAAAACAGAACGCGTAAACCCGAGTTTTTTACACAATGTTTGAGGTATCTGAACTCCATAATAGAACAATTAGTCTGATCGTGATGTTACTAGGCATTAGGGTGGAGTGAAAAACACTTTTTTTTTATTTCGAATCGGCTAGGTGCGGAAAAGTTGCCTTTTGGCCTCCTTATCACTCTCCCAAAAGCAAAAAATTCTAAAAAAAATTTTCAGAGGTGCCCCAAGGGGTCCAAAGTTTGTAAATTC
>JAHWFP010146206.1:56001-69062 GCA_023313725.1 Lithobius niger
CCGTGTCAGTCTGGCTCAGCGGTAGGACCTCGGACTTTGGTTCCAAAGGTCCTGGGTTCGATTCCCCGCTCAGGCTGGCTGACATATAAGTCCAAAAGGCAACGTAAATAAGCTTGCATCTGATTTTAGTTATTTCTTGTGAGCCTTTGGCTTTCCCGTCTTTAATTTTAGACAATGCTACGCAGTCTTTATACCGAAGGAGTCATATTCTTGAAATAATTTGTTGGCATCAGCCAGAACTACTCTTCGTTGTGTATTCTTCCGTTGTGCTCTTAATAAGATTTAACGCCATCATATTATATCTTTTCATTTCGTAAAAACAACTGATTTTTCTATTTGAGAGGTTTTTTGGTGTTTGGTTGGTTTCTGGCGTTTTTTAGTATTTTGTTTGAGCTCAATTGCTTGCTTGTGTTTTTATATCAGAAACTACTGTTCTTAGAAACTGGAATGTACCTACGGGATCCATGCTGATAAATTGATAGCTGATGCAATCAATTCTGATAGCACCTTCCTGTTTTTCCTAAATGATAGAAACCCTTCTATTATGGGCTGCGATCTCCTTATTCATTCTACGTTTGGGGGAAAAGTTTAGGTCGCATTATAGGCACGTAAATTTGATAACACGTAGAGCAAGTCAAACGCAGAGAATTTTGGGTTGTCTGTCTCCCCCTACACTAATATATTTTAAAACTGCCCTTGTCACCTTAACAAAAATAACTCGAAATTTATAAGTTCTTTGTTTTCGTACTAGTGACATGAGGAATTACACAAAGACCAGCTTATCATGGTTGAAACACTTCTCTCGGTTGTAATTCGTTACTCACATCATCGCACTATTACACCATCGTATGGGTAATTTTCACTATTTTCTTGCAGTGTGTCTGTTCGAAAACACAATAGGGGAGGCTCCGTCCTTCGTCGTTTTCTGTTTTTGGTATTCAGTGCTAAATAATTTTAATATACAGTGTTCAATGCCAAATTATGTGGAAGTGTTTGCTAGTGAAAGGTAGTCACAGAATGTGTAGACTGTTCTAATTTGGTCTGGTGTTCTAATTTAATCTGGTCTAGTGCATATTATTAACTGGTTAATAAAATGGCAATTACTTCTTAATAACAGCAGGTAACACCAAACTTCATTTTGGTAAAAAAATAACTTTAAAATAACTTATTCCATTGAAAGTTGTTTCCAAAATGAGGTAAAAGTTACTGAAAATCTTGGTGTTTGGATCTTCGCGGACCTAAAGGCAATCACTCAATACAATTATACACCCACATGTGGAAAAATAATGGCAAAACTCATCAGGCATCGTTCTGTATACTGCAGGTTGCAAGTCTCATCAGGGATATACAAATAACTGATACCGTACAGAAAGTCTTCCCCAAGTCCACTTGAGAATTATACAAGGAACGTTTTTAAATAATCAAATTGGATTTATTGGAGATGAGGGGTGTTATCAAATGATCTATCACGTACTTTACCCTACCAAACAAAATTGCGGTAGACCCGATAGTTTTCTTTTTGCTTTTACCCATAATATCTTCACTAAAGGCAATCCTGTAATATTAACGACTGGGTCTTTTATAGAGAAAACTGCAAGCACTTTTATGCTATCCGATTTGTTCCCATTTGGAATTGTATGCAGTCTGAGGTGGTCTCGGTATGCTCCCTGCGTAGTATTCTGGTAGCTCATTACTCTCTCCAAGTTTATGAAATGTGTTTAAGGTTTGCATACGATTTAGGTTCTTTTAAGCAGCAATTTTATTTTTGCATTCTATATGTTCATTATATAAAAGTTTTATTCTCGTTTTTATGTCACTTATAATTTTGGGCTGCAAAGATGCAAAGTTGCTCTCCCTTCTATATTCAAAGCAATATTTTGATGGATGAATTTATGATTATTATTAGAATTATTTAATAGTCATGTAGAGCAATATAATTTAATAATTGGATATATTCAGGAAATATCGTCTGAACCAAAGAAATGCAAAATATTCTAAAAAAAGACAAAATGGAAATAAATGCAATCTTCTTAGTTGAATAACTTTAACAGATTATGAAAAACACAGGAGGAAAGTGAAAAAAAATTACTAAATGTGGTCATTTTGGGGGGAAATTTATACAAGGCGAAAACTGCATGATAGGGGACATAAAAGTAAACTATGAAACTCAATGTAAAACATGAGGGATAAAAACATTTATAAAATACCTTGGTCTGATTATAAGAAAAATTTGAATTTGAAAAACCATTTAATCACAATCATTGTGACAAATTGAGATGTATTTTAGCAAAAACTTACCAATTAAATTAATTTTGAACAGGAACAGTTAAAAAAATCTTATATGTGGCTTTGATTGCAAGCCAATTAAGATAAGGTATCGAAATATACGGAATTGCCACTGACTACCTCATAGAAATATTACACTTTTTGGACATAATGACAAACCAACAAAAAAAACCTTTCGAAGAAAATGAAATCTTGAATGTAAACAACTAAGAGATATCAATTACGACTTACACTCTGCAATTCCATCAGGAACTGTACATGTTCCAGAAGACCTGTGATCCACTACCTTAAACTGTGGAATTGTTGAGTTTCTAAGAAAACGATGTGCACGACAGTTGTCTCTTAGCAAGAGTTGTTCCTTCGGATCCACAGCTGCAAAAAAATTTGCAAAAGTTTGCCTTTTTTAACCCTTAGTTATGGAGAGTGAGAGGGAAAGTGATCCATTGAAATAAATAATAACAGCCGAATAGGTTGTTATCAGAAATATTGTTTATTAACAGTTCTGGCAATATTAAGGATAAAGTTATTCCCATGGCTTAAGCAGGGAGCACGTCAATCCTCCAAAGATTTGGAGAAATTTTTTCAAGTTTACACTTCAAACTTTAAGTATATACAGTACTACTATCACACAGAGTACAGCTCTACAACACAACGAAGACGTGTTTCCTTCTGACTAGTTTGTGCTCATTTATGGAAATTTCAATCCTGGAAATTTCAATGCCGGAAACTTACACTTTGAAGCTCTATTTTGGATGTGTTGTGTAAGACTATATGACTATAGACACATAAATGATATATGCTAAGTATTATTCAGGCTTAGCATTGAAGTTAGCAGCTATACATTTTCATGTTTTCATTTTTTCAATTAGCTGTGCAAAAAATAAGATAAATATGCAACACGATAAAAAATTCTGAAGCCATCACTTTAACGTTAGATTACACAGTGAATAAGAATTACTCACCTTAGACATGCAAACGTATTAGGTTATAAGGTAACTACAAATACAAAACTTACCAGCAGCAATTTCTATGTGACAATGATGAGCATCCATTGGAAAATTGGCAATGTGAAAATCACATAGAAGCTTCGGGTTACGCCTAAATTCAAGTTACATGAATTAACAGGTTTTGCGGCATTAAAAAGCTGTCTTTTAATTTAAATCCAATAAAATAAAATTCACAATAAATGTTTGCCCTATCTTGAGAGGTTTAGTGTACAATAACATTATCTTCGTAATAAATTACTTTTCCTAAAATGTTTATGCTCGACTTCACATACTTTCCAATGTAACGTCGAGCCTTAAAGATGTTAATAGACAGAACTGCGATAATGTGCTCTGGAAGAGAATTCCAAGGACAAACAGTCCTTTCAGTGTAATATGTAATATGTGACAGTTAAGTCTAAAAGCAAGTACCTGCAATTTAAAGCTATTGCTACGATTAGTGTTGAAATTGTGAGTAATCAAATAGGTTGGTGTCAAAAATTCTCTATAAAACCAGATATGTCTGAATGATAAGGCTTTGCAACATCATTTCCTAATCTAATCTAATCTGCTCTAATATAATCTAATCTAAATACATTTCTTCCAAACGCTGAGGACTAAAGCGAAATATGAAAGACATATATATTCCAGAGGAAACAGATGAGAACTGAATATTTAAAAAGGGGAAAAGAAATAAGAAGTAAAGTAAATTTCTTGAAAGAACTGAAGATAAGTAATAAAATAAATAAATAATAAATAATACGAAATTTAAATAAAGGGAAATGAAGAGATACACAACAGAGGCAATAATAAAGCAGTAGTCAAATAACTCGAGAGGAATAAATTAGAAAGGATAGAATACGTGACGAATTGTACTTTTTTGGAATTTGAGAAATCGTTTGATGTCGACTTCTCAGGCCTAATAAAAAAAAACACCCAGGGTGCCGATAATTAGAAGACTGGATGTAAGTGATTGTAAGAGTTTAAGATATCAAGATTCGAAATTGAATACACAAATTCCAGTTTTTATTCACTTATTCGTGAATTACAGGAATGAAGGTGAGACGAGCAGTCGAAGCTTGGAAGATTAATGTAATCGACTAAGGTTGTTTACTTCTTTCAGATAAAAAAGTTAATTTTCAAATTAATTTTGAATTAATTGTCGAGACAACAAATAGGCCAAAGTGTGTTAGTTTGATACGTAACTGGTGCTGTACTCTCAGTGATTGTAATATAAAGTTACATTGTAGTGCGTAATACATAGCATACCCACTTGAGTATTGGTTAAACTTCTGCGGAAAACACGTGCACGTTTTTCCTAACAGACCCAGGCCAAACATGCTCGATGTAGGTTAACTGGAAGAAACTTGAACAAGCAATTTAATGCCTGTAACATTGAAGTTACTGCAATCCCGTTTTGTGAATGAGGAATTACGAGATATGATGGAGTAGGCATAAGGAATTTGCATCAGGGGTCGCGTTGTAGCCCCAAAGCAAGGAGCAGGAGGGATTGAGCAGGCACTCTTCACGCGAGTGTGCAACAAGGCGTGTACTTCCGGACTCGCGTCAGAGCCTGCATGATGCCACGATGTGGCCACCATTTTACAAGTTTCGTTTGAAAACATTCCATGGGTTGAACCAAGTTCGATCGATACTAGAACGTTAACAAATCGATAATTAAAAAAAAACGTAAATTCGACACCTTCATTGGTGTTATGATGTGTAGACTACTTAAACCTTAGAGACAGAATATTGGAAACGATTATAACTTTATGATGCAGAATATACAGCATGCTTTGGTAATGCTTCAATAGGCAAACAAAAAAATCGTATTCTCTGTGTACCTATGCTGTTCGTAAGTAATAAATAAATAAATAAATAAACCTGGAGGCGTGATAAAAATTATCTTCAAATGGAAAAATACAGGACTTTATTCGTTTTTTTTTTAAATAAAGCAGTCTTTTAATAAAAAGGAGTCAGTCTAATTACGAATAATTAGTTAGTTTATTAAGGATAGGCAGGATTAGTCATATTTCTATTTATTTTAAAACAATTATTCATTCAAAATAAACATTTTCAGTTTTGCATGATTAATGTAGGTTTATTTGAATGATTACCAGGGAAGGTCTAGATAAAAGCCTACAAACTTTTATATCTTTTAGATTTTAATTCATTTGTTTGTTCCAAATAAAGAAAAACAAGACAAAATGGCATAAAACAAATAGGCAAGTGAGCAGAGTTTTCGATTCATGTTGCATACTACTTTAATTCATTTCCTGTTGAAAGGACAAAAACTAAACTGTCAAACTTTCTGTTGTTCACGAACTAAACAAAAAAAAATCAGGCAGAATCTTTTATTTATATATGCTTAGTACTGAGTATAATCAAGCGCAGTACTTAGTAGTAATATAGTGCTTAGTGCTTAGTACTTAGTATAGTCGAGCGCAGTAGCTGTTCAATCTTTCTCAGTGGTGAGGTAGAGGTCACAAACATACATGCAAGGAGTGAAAGCAACATTGCTTCTTGGCCTCCACACTAGAAATAATGCAAGTAGTAAATAAGGAAGAAATCACTAGGTAAATAGTAAACGAAGTAAGCAGTCTGCACTAAAAGACAAACGAGTCTGAGGACACACGATACACTAATCTGATAAAGAAAGAAAAGACAACTGCGCCGACTGGTACTGGAACCCAGCACTTCCGGTTTACTAACCGTTTACTTCCCATTGCATTCCCTCCTTTATGTATGTTTGTGACCTCTACATTACCATTGGGCGATAAGTCTGTCCTCCTGTCCGGTGTTTTTCAATTTTTGCAGGAGGTACAGATGTATGACAAGATTTAGATTAGGGGTTTGAATGACATCTCTGTAATGTGTGGTGCAGTGGCAACCCGGACCACTGCACTGTGACTGAGGTTGGCGCTAATGACCAAGTTGTCGACGCGCCATTAAGCCTCAATCCCCCCCTCTACATTACCACTGAGAAACATTGAATAGCTACTTAGCTCGACTGGAGCCTGCAACCAGAATCCGCCCCGGTAGCGCAGTGGTTAGAGCGCCCGGCTAGTAAACGGGAAGTCCTGGGTTCGAGTCCCAGTCGAGGCAGTTGTCTTTTCTTTCTTTCTCAGATTAGTGTATCGTGTATCCTCACGAGACCAGTCTTTAATGCAGACTGCTTGCTTCATTTCAAAAAATACTGTTTGGCTGGAGGAAACGAAAGATTACTTACGGGAAAGTTATTTACAATTCATTTCTTCCAAATGTAGGCAGAGGGCAAACTGCTTTTGTTGTGGGGCGGGGGAGGGTGAAGTAAAATGCAGTCATTATGAGTTATACGTTTGAGTTGGATCAAAATAATAACACAGAACGAACCTATTACAGCATAATAACAAGCGGCTAAAGTCATAGTCACAACCGGTCTTCTATACAGTTCTGCCACTTCCTATGTTTTGGCGCACACCTATATAACACACTGCAACACCGATCTCTATTATATAATCTAAAAGCACTAACCATCACAATTCCCAGTTAAAAATAAGTTAGCTTAGGTCTATTTTACATTTTTGGCGTAATTGTCAGCTTTTAGACCTAATTTTTACCTGTAGTTTTAATTTCGTAAGTAGCAGCAAACGGAGAATTGTATTCTACGGCAAGCCTATTCAATTATAAAATACAGGTGTGCCTCTGGGCACATATCTAGTGCTACAACGTAATGTACAACGCAGCCTATATAGACCAGTGGTAGTAGGGAAGTGGCGGGGGAGATGCAATAGATACACGTTTTAATATGCTGTTGATTCAGCCCGCAGCGACTCGTAGCAACTTGACGTTGCCGTGGTAGCGTGATTTAGGCAAAATTTTATTAACTGCAGTTTTGTTATTTCGTAAGTATCAGATAGGCCTAACGGAGAATTTGCTTCGGAGGTAAGCCTATTCATTCATGCAACAATGCGACAAGACTATTTTAAACCAAATTAAAATCCTTTTGTATGTTCGGCTGCGTGTTATACTTAAGATTTCAATGTTATGATCAAATGTTAGTAGTTCATTTAGTTAGGTCCAATAGGCCCATTAATAAATAGACAATAAGCCCATGGGCCCAAATAAGCCCATTAGCTGTAAGGAAGTAACGAACTTTTAATTTGCCGTATTTTTTAACTAACGTTTGCAATGAAACTAACGTTATCAATAGTGGTAGTCTCTATCTGGTACCATTTCAATGTTGAAAAAAGCGACGGATGGACAGACAGACGGACGGACAAAGTCGTTGCAATAGTTTTCACAGACGGTACGGCTGTACAAACTAACCTAAAACCTAAAACCTAAAAAAAACAGCGTCTTCTAAATATTTTTTGGAGTATTTACAAAGTTTTTTTCCGAATGAGGAAGGAGTAGTATTTCGTTGTCAGTGAAGAATGACACGAGAGAAGGTGACAGGTGGCACATGCGCAGTGTAGCAAAATTTGGTCCTGCTTTCAAACCTACACCAGTCTTTTCTTAAAAAGGAAATACCCCTTTCATTTGATTTTATTACATATCTATCTAAAATTGTCTAAAATTGCAACCTGAGGCCAAATTATTGCGTGACCTGCACGTGATTGCTGATTGTGCAGTCGGAGGATTACTGCCGGCCTGGTCTGTCAATACTGCAGCTAAAATGCGATATGAGAGCATGGATCGAATTAATTTTTCTCTTATTATTACATTTTCGACAGTACATTTACTGCTGGGGGCAAGGTGGCCTAATGGTTGGCATAACCGTCTCCTGTGCCAGAGGTCCCGGCTTCGAATCCTGCCTCAGCCACCCCTGGCATTTTCGGGTAGAGAATGGCCCTGTGATGTCTAGTGCTCATGTCGATTGTGGCATGTAAAAGAACCTAGGATTTCCGATTAGGATTTACCTAGCAAAATTGATCCTCTCTCCTTCTGGCGCCATGGCTAACGCTGGGTGCGCATAAAAAAGCTACAGTACATTTACTGCTCCATCATGTTCTATACCTGCATTACAGTAGAGATTGAACAGTTAAGAGTTATTTTTCAGGTCCAATGTGGGTTGAAAACGTTTTGAACCAGCACACGACTACAATGTCAAACACCCCCTACTTCGAATGAAAAAGTGTTAAATGGCCACTGCGCATGCTGCCATCAGCGGAATGCCGTCAACAGCATCCGTGATGATCTGGCTTGATCGAGCCCTGCAATTGGCTGTAGTATTGAGTTGACTGTCCATCACACTTAGCGTGCCAGTATATAATTCCATGCGGAATGAAGAAACCGGAGACGATGAAGAGAAAACTTTATTTTAGGAACTCTTTTCGTCAGGGGCACACGTGATAATCGACAAGTGAGTCGCTGTTACCCCACAACAAACAAATATTGAGAACTTCGTCATAACAGATATGTATTAGATACGAAAGGTAAGGTAAACCAAGGAAACTTTCGGAAATTCATACATTTAAAATCCCTCGTTGGATTCTGCGAGGAGTTTTTAAAATGAGTGCCTAAAGATAAAGTGAGCTCTGCCGACTTGTTAGTTACATCGCCGGGTGGGCTAACCTAATCCGAAATGGGGAATGGATCATCACGGGATAGGGTTTTTCACCCGAGCTCCTTCCGAGATGAAAATTAACACTTTTGGTTATCACGTGTTTTGTTGTAATAATGCCAATAGTACTTCATCAGTTTCACCATTATTGGACGGCTGAGCACACAATAAAGATATAAGCAAGCCGGACTCGGGATTGTTGCAGAAGCCACAATAATGGCTGCTGTATCCTGCATGGATGTTGTCCCAGTCCATGATGTCTGTTGTCGCAACTCCACGGCTGCCATGTTTGGACTTCAAGCGTCGTCCTCTGACAACCTTCTGCCGCCTGGGATAGTATGTTTGCTATGATGTGAACTATGGTGGAGCATCATAATAACCAAACTATCCCTGGCAGCAGATGGTTCTCAAAAGACAACGTTGGAAGTCCAATCTTGGCAGCCATGGAGTTGCAACAACAGACATCACGGACTGGGACAATAGTCAATGGATATATGAGTCAGTCTTTGTCATGGCTTCCATAACAATCCCGATTCCGGCTTACTTGTATCTTCATTGTGTTCAGCAATCCTACAATGATGGAACTGATTAAGAACTATTGGTATCATTCGTAGGCAGATAACCCTGTTATAGGCTTATTGTTCCAAATCTTACCGTACTAAGACATGTCATGTTTTACGCACAATAAAAGTTCTTTTCGTGTTGCAACTTTGCTTTTTCTTTCTGCTTCATTCACAACAACATCCTCGACCATTTTTTTAGGCCCTATAATAATTTTAATCCAATGCTAAACATACCTTACGTAATACAAGAGAACACTGTCTTGGAGCATCAAGGAATTCGACTGGTAATCAAATCTAATAATTTCGCATTCCATGCAGTTTCGGAAAAGTACTTGTGGTTTCCATAGCTTCCTTGCCTCTTCCGTAGGAATATTCATGGAGCCTTTTTGATTGTTATTTATGATTAAGCGACTGTCGTTCCAACTCAGAGTAATAAAAACTGATACTTCAAAATACTACAAAGAATAAAATAAAGTGCTGATTTAAAAAAAAAATTCGAAATGGTCTAAGCATAGGATATAACTTCAGTATACACTTAAGAAAAAAACCAGTGTTGCTTAGATGACAAATAAAAATTCGTAACAATAAATTCGAACATACTGTTATTACATTTCCTCACAGCCAACTGCATACAAAAAGAAATAAAATAAGGTCTATACAGTTCTTCATTAACGTAGAAATCGACAGGGAAACAATATTAAAGATAAGAAAACCTACTCGAATTTTGACATCAAGGTATCTAGGGTTTCTTGGGTTAAAGTTGCCAAACTCATTCTTAGTTTCGATAAAACTACTGCATTTTGAGTCGAAATAAAATTTTACACCAAGGAAATACAGTAACTTCAGGAACTTCATATAGGAACTTCATTCATATAATATATACAGAAAAAATCATCAGCTATTAGCCGAACTTAACGAAGTAGCCATTCTTCACTGCGGAAAACATGATATGCAAGATTTAATTTAAAGTCCTACAAAGGTTTTTTAAATAAAGATAAACTTATGAACCATGTTTTACCTTCGTCCATTACCAGGATGAACTGGATCAAATTTCTTACTTAGGTTAAACACCCTCTAATTATACATCTTAAAAACCTTCTTCATTGCCCCTATTTTCTGTCTCATTTGCTTTCCCCAGTCACACACCTTGAATTTATTTTCC
Source organism: Lithobius niger (assembly GCA_023313725.1). Lineage (NCBI taxonomy): Eukaryota > Metazoa > Arthropoda > Chilopoda > Lithobiomorpha > Lithobiidae > Lithobius > Lithobius niger. The sequence continues at coordinate 66,541 of JAHWFP010146206.1, forward strand.
TTCTATTTGTTTAAACTTCTCCCTTTCCCTCTCTTATATCCCTCCTATGATACAGACTCCACTTCTGTTCTTCCCTTTCTCTCCCTTCTTTCCCACCTCTTCCCAGCTTCGCGTTCTGTTCCTCCTTTCCCTCCCTTCTTTCCTACCTGTTATACAGCCTCACAATCTGTTTTACCCTTTTCCGCCTTTCTTTCCCACCTATTATACAGCCTCCCCTTCTGTTCCTCCCTTTCCCTACCTCTCTTCCAACCTATTATACAGCCTCCCCTTCTGTTCCTCCTTTTCCCTACCTCTCTTTCAACCATTATACAGCCTCTCCTTCTGTTTCTCCCTCTCCATCCCCACCTATTTGGGCACGAACATGAAGCAAAGACATTGCCTAAACGAACGCCGATAGCTTACGTGGCATAGAAAAGCAAGAGGATCGCCCATCTACGTGTATTCGTATCCCTCGAGCAACAAATCGCATTTATGTTTACGGCCGTTTCGAGCAGAAGCTTATAGAGAAACGCGATGCTCACTAGGCAATATAGACAATGTGCGAATCAGACAATGTGGCTCATGCCACACAATATAACAGCATGAGAAGCTTGGCAGTTGTTGCATTGGGACAAACACGTGCCAATTATAAATTACGTGAAGGCTTTTGCGTCAAGGAAAGCAGAGAAGTGGCCACTCGTAAGCGGTAGTACGTGGTCCGCCAGTTTCTTATCCCAGAAATTAGCACAACAGATCCCGGCTCCCACGTCCCACTATGCGGTGAACGGCTATTTTTCTAATCCCAACAGATCGGTGGACCACGTTCCGAAGGGACGATTCACTCGTGCTTTCCCGCGTGAGATTTTTGACGTAGACAAACATGCTGACGCGGATAGACAACAAAATTCCTTTCAAACGCCTCCTTTCTGTTCAGCCCTTTCTCTCTATTATTTCCCAGCTATTTTACAGCATCCCCGTCCGTTTCTCCTTGCCCTTCTTTCTTTCCCAGCTATACAGCCTCCTCTTGTCTCCCTCCCTGTTACTGTAAAAAAAAAACAATGACACTCCCAGCAGTATCAACTGCCACCTTTTATCATCCTTCCTTACACCAGTTCCTTCTCGTAATCCCTCTAATTACCCAGGCTCACATAAGAGGCTTGTTTCATGAAGCCAAATAAAAGTGAAACATTTTGACAAGGAATTACGTACAATTTTTTTCCTTAACTTTTCTGTGAGAATAATTGTTTATTAAGTTATTTATTATTTCTAATGATTACAGGAGTTCTTTAATTTCTCTTACAATTCAATGGGATTTAACGACACTAAAACTTGGAAAATGTAGGCAACATTAACGTTTCTCAAATTACTAGCTGTTTTGACACGTCGGTCTAGCCAGTTCCAGCATACCTCAGTCAACTTTACTGAAGGAAAAATTGAAAATTAGCCAACAGCGAAAATCATACACTAGAAATAACGTAGTTCAGTAAGCCACCTTTATGCACTTACATTTCGTCGGAGTGGCATGACCCGGTTTCGAACCGGTTACCCAGTTCGCCCCCAGATCACTTGCATAGTGCCTTAATCGATATGGCCACATCCTCTACTGGCTAATTTCTAGTGTATGATTTTCGCTGATGGCTAATTTTCAATTTTCCTTAATATTATTTCCAGCGATTTATGTCTATTTATTTCTCCTTTATTAAGCCTTGTGAGTGTATGATTTGTCTTCCCTCTCCATTGTCTATGGCCGAGTGAATTTCGGTAGAATGGGGCCCTGGTCGCGGTTGTGACGTTAATAACGGGTTCAGTGAGTTATCTTTATTTACCAATAAAGCCAGTGGAGGATGTGGCCATAGCGATTAGGGCGCTATGCAAGTGATCAGGGGGCGAACAGGGTAGCCGGTTCGAATCCGGGTCATGCCTCTCCAACGAAACGTAAGTGCATAAAGGTGGCTTACGGAACTACGTTATTTCTAGTGTATGATTTTCGCTGTTGGCTAATTTTCAATTTTCCTTAATATTATTTCCAGCGATTTATGTCTATTTAAATACTTTACTGGGCAGCATGGAATGAAAACTGTCCAAAAGCCCACCCTCCTGGTCACCCCCCCTACATGGTCAGATTTCCCCCCGTGCCCCCCCCCCCCGAAACCTCTCTCCCCTCCCACACCCCCTTCCGCCATTCCCTCATTGTGTGGTCTGAATATCCCCCATCCCTGCTCCTCCTCCCTTTGAACCCGTGCTGTTTTGATTTCTTGAGGAAGTAAATGTTTTTTTTTATTTCGTGTGTTACTGATTGTTACAGGCCACAACCGATCACATCGTCGGACTCTCGATCTTGTTCTTTCCTACCGTGGCAAGAATGAACACGCTCGTCCTCTTGTTGATTGTTACAGGGCACGACATCCTGCATGATGATTTTGCTCAGTGTATCCTAATAAGCATATTATATACAGGGTGTTCGGAAATTGGTGTCAAATATTTTGAGGGTCCGCTGTGTGATCAAAGATAAGAAGAAAAAGTCCTATAAACATGGGTCCGGA